>QFDD01001599.1:0-26663 GCA_006871305.1 Vachellia collinsii | reverse complement strand
CTACACGTGGCATGCAGAGGGAATCTTAGTAGGAGGTTATATTTGTCTGTGTCGTCACCACGGAGCGTGCGTGGGGCGTTGACGTGGCACATCCCAGGCCTTGCACGGAGACTATATAATGGAAATTGCACTTGCTGAGGAAAATGAATATGTACACTCCAACTATTAGAAGGATTAGTTTCAAACAGAGAGTAACTTGGGGATATTTTAGTAACTTCCTGAAAAAAACCGAGAAGAAGAACAAAATTATATCATTGAGATAAACTTACAGATTATATATAGATCCATACATTGAAGACAAAGAGAGAACAGAACAAAAACAAAAAGATAAGTGATGACTCATAAACAACTTAAATAGAACCAATAGTGACGGATTATGTAACATTCTTCACATGAGATTATATATAGGCAGCCAAGTGTGTAAGTGGTAATAAATGTAACGCACCTAAATCATCAGAAAAGGAAAAAGGTGACGACTTTTTCTACAATTAATTCCTACTGCTCCCTCCGCCTCTTAATACAGCAGCTATACAATTGGCTTGTATATATTACAAATTAATTGAATTAGTTATTTAGTTGCAACAAAAATTCAACTAATTTACACATACTCTCTTTAAGAAGTTAATCATAATTACCTTTCATAGAAAGATTTTAATATGTGCAATTAATAAATATACATTGGAAAACATGTTTAGAAATGAATCTAACCCAAAAATTAACTCTTATATTAGAGAGTAGAGAGAATACATATATTCCTGGCTTTTATAACTGTGACAATTGTAAATTTTCTGTATAATCTCACCTTATCCTCCCCCCCCCCAGTTCTGATCAATAGACATGAGTTTCATTTTAACGATGGAGATGCCTAAAACTTTGACTTCTTTGTAACTGAAAGCTATATACAATAAATCATCGAAAATTCTTAAAGTAGGTAATTGAATCCGATTCATGTCCTCCAAACAAACATGTGAGCTAAATTGAAGAGGGGGACCAAAATTAAAGACTTTCGATATTTATATCAAGTTATACGATTTCATCAATTTATCACATGGAATTTAATTTCTATATTTTGTGGCCATTATAGCATCAAGTACTTGCTATTTTTTTTTAAAAAAAATGTACTTTATTATACTTTTCGTCTAGAAAACATTCCCCCCTCCCTTTCATAAAAGTCTGTTTTATTGGTAGAATAGTTAGTTATCACCGTTTTAAGTAATTTTCTTCAATCAAGCCCGTGTAATTTAATTAAAAAACGACCATACATAAAATATTGGCTAACATGCATAAAATTCTTTTAAACTTTAGGTCAGTTGCTAATAGCATGGTCTTCCTGATCCTAACTTTTAAAAATTTAAATTAAAAACTCTAATATTGCATGTTTTAACTATAAACTCCATGGAGGCTAGGACTACTGTTGAAAATAGTTGTCAAATTTTTTTATATTTTTTTTCATATACCATATCATTTAAAAAATAACATTCGTCATTTGATTTGTAATTTGAAGCATTTTTTACCTAGTTAAAATAAAATACTTAAAAACGACATAAAAATTGTGATATGATAAAAACCATTAATTTAAATGGTAATTTTAATATGAGGAGGATTGATAATCAAAACATAAAATATCAGGATTCTCAATTTAAATTTTTGAAAATTAGGAAGACGATATGTGACTAGTTTATATATAGTTGGAAGGGATTTTGTGTATCTTAATCCAAAGTATCTATATGAATTATACAAAGAAAAGTAGGACAAAAGGTACATTTCTTTTTATTATATTGCTGTATGCATAAGAATTAGAAACCGACAGTGCGAAGTTGCGAGCCTCTGTACAATTATTTATATAATTTTAGTTGTGGGATAAGAGTAAAACATGAAAAGTGATATGCACAATTTTGACATTTTTACACTAAGATATTGATGCTATTAAAATTTTAAGTATTATGAAATAAATCAATATCTAATAGGCTGGATGAAAAATTGAATTCAACTAGTTAAAATTATAACCCCACGGAGCATGAAAATGATTCTTCATAATATGAATTAGAAATTATTATTAAGATATAAAATAATTTATTATAGAAACATATGTAAAATAATTTATTGTTGAATATGTGTTTTTTTTTATAGGCAATTAAACCACCACTTAGTTTTACATCGGTTAGGTTAGATGTTATGCAATTTAAGTGAAGCGTGTGCCCCCCCCCCCCCCCCCCCCCGGGCGTATAAATTCCTCTCCTCCAACGTTTTTTCAAGGTCCAGCTCCACTACCTTCTCTTCCTTTGTCTCTCCTCAACTCTTCGATTGAGCATGGACTCCGAACACACTCCTCGACTTAAATTCCTCTGCAGCTACGGCGGCAAGATTCTTCCCCGTTCCACCGACGGTAACCTACGTTACGTCGGTGGCCACACCAGAGTCCTCTCTGTTGATCCTTCCATCTCCTTCTCTGGTTCGCTCCTTTTCCTTTTTTTATTCTCTTATTAATGTTTTATATGTGATTTGATTTTGGTGATTCGACGATTTCAATTAAACTGATCTGTGTTTTCGTTGTTTTTAAACGCTTAACAGACCTCATGGTGAAGACCGTAGAGTTCTGCGGTTCGTCTGTGACCTTGAAGTGTTCATTGCCCAACGGAGATCTCGAGACGTTGATTGCAATTACTAACGATGAGGATTTGGCCATTATTATCGGGGAATATAAACGAGCCTCGTCATATAAGGCTCACTGTTTGAAGATCAGAGCCATTCTTTCGCCGCCCAGGTCTCTCAAGAAAGCATCTCCTCCTCCGTCTTCGCGGTCGAGCGCCGACCTCTCTTCGACTGTATCGACTTGCTCCTCCGCCGACTCGTCGCCGAATTCCCCTGCATATAGGGTTCCCCGTCCGGTTGCGTATCCGGTAGGATTCCGTTACAGTTCGCGACAACCGTGCCGCCATCCCGGTCAGTTGTATAGAAGCTCTCGATTCTTGAACCGTGGACCTAGCTGCCCCAACTTCTGCCACTGAGTTGATTCTAAACAAATTAGGGTTTTAGGACTTTTTTGAACTCAGGACGCCATATAGAACATCAATATCCGGAGTTTAAATAGATGATGATGATGATTTTAGAATAGATGAAGTACATATCAAGAGTTGAATATCAGAGGATGCTGGCAAAAGAAGAAGAAGAAGAAGAATATCAGGGTAAAGTACAGTTTATTGAACACGATGATCTGTTTGATTTAATGTTTCTGGATCGCATTGAAGCTAAATTAGATGGCAGCTATTAATTTAGAATGGCTAAAAAAAAAATACTCATTTAATTCTGCAATTCCACGCAAAATTTCATTTTGTATTTCTTAATTCTTAATTTTATGAGGTATTTTTTAACATTGCAAATTTAAATGTTAATAAAATATTCTCAAATATATTAAACGCGGCAAGAGTTTGGAGATATTCCCTTCTCTAGTCGCTTGTAATAACTCTGGGTTCTGAACTGAACGCGTGAAATGGACCAGGCGTGGATGTTCTTGGTGGTCAAAATATTCCTGTTGATTCGTCTCAAGTGTACTAATATTCTTTGTGACTTTCCTTCCCCCTCTATTTGCTGTGACTTGTGAGAACCTTCCCCTCGCAAACTTGACCCGAGTTGACGAGGTCAACTGGGTTCCTGCCTCCGAACATGAATCTGAATTGGAGTGGAACTATATATATATATATATATAAATGGCGGACGTGGTAATCGTCTTCGTCGATCGGCAGTGGCCGGAGACTGTATCATTCTGTGAATTACAGCTTCTCTTGGCTTGTTTCAGACTAAGACAAGAGCTCCTCCTACAGGAAGCACCACCACCGTGGCCCCTCCATTCCTAACAATGTCTTTTGAAAGGTATAACTAATATTTTTATATAAAATGATTATCGTATTAATTATATTTTTTTTATATGAAACATTAGAGATATCTAATATTTTTATTTTTTTTACTATAGTATCTTATATTTTTGGTGAAGTACAACGAATATATCTTTTATATAGATATTAGTAATGTGAAAAGATATTACCACATTGGTTATATCTTTGATACAAAATATTAAAATTATTTAAATAAGTTATTTTAATTGATTATTCTTTCTTTCTTTCTTTCTTTGTTTTTTTTTTTTGCCAATGATTATTCTTTCTTTCATCTTTCTTCTTCGTTCGCCTCAGTAATTCAAATAAAAAGTGGAATCGCACGTATGTAGAAAATAAAAAAGTGGACAAATTCCAATTTCAATGGGATGGTACCTAAGATAACTTTGCCGGCATTTGTCTTTTTTCAAGGGAGCGAAATAGTTCTATCTCGAATTAAAGATATCACTTTTTAATTCGAAATTTTTGCCGCCCAACATTCTCTTAAAATTAAAAATTATATTGCATATATGCTTCCTTGAAATCTAACCTCTGCTAAACTCACTAAATTTAAATTGTTTTTACCAAAATGTCGTTTCTTGAAATATACATTTATGTACTAATATTCATTTCTTAAAACATCAAATACTTTTTTTTTAAACAACACATAATATATTTAAAAGAAACATTGAAATATTTCATCGCTTCATGCTACTTTCTAAAAACTGTATATTAAAATTACAATAGGAAATTAATACTTTTATATAATTATTAAATTATAAGGAGATTTGCAAGATAATGTTATTTTTATTTTGTTTTTTTAGGTTGTTGCATATTAAAACATTTTTTAATTGACACTTAATATTAATTTTAAAAAACAAAAATAAATTAGGCTATCATGTCACTTTGCCATGACAGGGCTTGAGTTGACATTTGACCAAGCCAATAAATGTACAGATTGTTTCAACTTTCAACTTGCACTACTTGGCACATATCTTGAGTTATAATAGGCTAACTCAACATAAGTGCGGATTCCCAACCCTACATAAACCCTTCATGAGAAATACTTACATGCTCCCGGAGTGCCACGTCATCTATACTCTGTTCAATAAGAATGTTTCAATTGTCCTCTATTGTGGATCTCATATCCATAAATTTCTTTTAATTATTCATCCTTTTCCATATAGACATCTATTGTAATGGGTTATGAAAAAATGAAAATAATCAGAAGAAATTTATGGGATATGAGATCACAATAGATGGCATTTGGAACATTTTCATTGGGCAAAGCATGGATGACGTGGCACTCTGGGAGTATGTAAGTATTTCTCACCCTTTATAGCAAGTCTGGAACAAAAAAAATCATCTAATGTAAAAAGAAAATACACATTTTTCACTATCTTCATCTATTTGGTTGTCACTTAAACATGAAAAATGCCTTCCTACCGGAAGCCATTTTCATTTATGCGTGGGAAGATCTTTTTTGGTGGGAAGTCAGTTTCTAGTATCCAAAAGAAAATGTAAGAGACAAATTTACCTCTGAAATACAAATAAAAACTAATTTAGCTATAGTCATCTTGTTCCAGTTTTACCATTAACATGGTTGAAGGTGTGAATCTTCAAGTCGTGACTCAAAAATTTTAAGTCGTGATTTAAGACACTTTAAGTCATGACCTATGGAAAGAACTTTCCAGATCACGATCTAAACTTTTCAAGTCGCGATTTAGAGACATAACATTTCAAGTTGCGACCTGCAGAGTTGAAGTCGTGAGCGAGGAATAAAAACTCAAGTAAACTACAAATTACCCATCGTATGTCCATAGTCAAAGATATAAAATTATAAAGGGTAACATGATCATTTGATATAATTTTTCTACCTACATTACCATCATTTTAGCCCAACCAAATAAAATTTTTTCTATCAAATCATTTTTTATTCCAGTGCTTACTAAATATACTACGTTAAAAAATTTTCCTTTCTCTTCCCATCTCTTTGATCCAAACATGCCCTTAGATGTTAAAGAAAATGAAGAACTGAGACATGTGAGAAAAGCTTGGGTGATGCTGAAAATAACTCTCTGAAGCCTTGACCACTTCTTGAATCTGTATTTTACTATTTTTCCAATTTCAGCCTTTCAAGGCCTCATGTTTTCCATTTGCGCCGTTTTTTTAACTCTCTTTTCGTGCTGCCTATATCATGTAGCCATAATTCACTTTCACTCGTAGACGTCAAAAATCTTTGCCAAGGGAATCTTGCACCATTTCTTTTTCTCCATAGTTCTTGACAGTCTTTCATCTTCTGCAAGTTCTTTTTCTCCTTCTAGATATATAACGTGCCAATAAATCGAATAGAGCAACGGAGGAAGTAAAGAAATTTTGAAGTCCACTCATTTCCAGTATCTTGCCTTTTCTTTTCCTTAAACCGCCTGGCACCGCAGCATAACGTACAGGCTCCACGATCGCGTTTCAAGAAAATGCTCGGTTCTAAGTACATTCAAAAATCAAAAGCTGACGCACTAATCTGTAAACCACGAGCAAGAAAACCATCTCACACAAGTTACGATGCACCCATAATCATCTGACCCAAAAAACCGCCTAATAATCGTGTCCTTTTCCTTCCCCTTCCACGTTTTCTCTCGCCTTTCCTCCACCCAAGCGACCCCAACCCCTGCTTTATCAGTAAAACCCCTTCTTTCCTTTTAGCATTATTCCCTGCTTTGCAGCTTGTTTAGGCCACATTTTTTTAATTTCAATGTTGAAACTTTACGTTTGTGTTTTAGAGGCCAAAGACTTGCTCGCGAAGAATTCCTACGTCAAACTTAAACTAGGCAAGTTCAAGTCCAAGACTCGGATATTGAGGCAAACCTCCAACCCTGTTTGGTATGAAGAGTTCGTTTTCAGGGTTCATGACGCACACGACGAACTTGTTGTCTCTGTTCTCAATCATGACGATGTACCCGTAGTCGTCAATGGTGGTGGTGGTCTCGATTTATTGTTGGGCGAGGTACGGATTCCGGTAGGCTCAGTTGCCTGTGAGGATAAGCAAATCTTGCCGCCTACATGGTTCTCTCTTGAATGTCCCAAGACTGGGAAATTTGTCAATATAAACTGTGGTTTGTTAAATTGTTTCCCTGTCTATGCTTATATTAATCTTTGTGAGATTGCATTTCAGGGTCATCATTTTTATCAATGGGCGCTTAGAGAACAAGTGTTGGATTAGAAATTTGGAATGATGTTGTTAGAATGTCTAATGGAACGAAGTGTACTTGGATGCTTGTTTTCTAATATTTTAATCTCAAGCTTACAGATAAACACGGGGCTGATTTATGAGTTTGTCACATTTGTCTTTAAATACTTACAGGAGTATTGGAAATTGCGTACTAGGACGACAATCGGTCTTTCATGCACTGGGTTTCGAGGAACTGATTTATTATTCTTTTTTATGGCCTCGAAGTTCGCTTCTTTATCTTTATTCTATTTTGCTTATTCAGTGTTAACCTGAAGATTACTATTTTTACTTACTCTACAATGTAATATGTCTTAGGGATGGTTTAAATTTAATACAGCGCTGCTGCTCTTTTGCGTTCTCTCCGATTATATTATCATTCTGGTCTGTTCGTTGCAGTTCATTGCTCCATTTTTAAGGTATTATCTAATATTTACTTGCATTACATGATCAGGGAAAATTCTCCTCACTATCTCTCTTCGTGGTAAAGGGCATGCTTCTTTCCTCATTCATATGCATAATCCAAGTTCCAATGTTGCTATGGAGGACCCTAAAGACTTGGCAGGTCCACGCAGTTCATCTCAGGACTTTTTTATCCCCAAAGTTCCTCGCTGTAAAATCCCTGACGGGAAACAGTTGATGAAGGTTGTTGCTAAATGTGCTAATCGTTTGGACAAAGTTTTTGGTAAGAAAGAAGAAAGTCCAAAAGGTGAATATGACTCTTCAGAACCATCCAATTCATTATCTGATAATGAAGAAGTTGTTCGTGATGATCCATCTCCTTGTAGCTTTGAAGAAGCCATTGCATTAATGGAGTCGAGAGAACATAAACTAGAAATGCCTGAAAATCTACCTGGTGGTATCCTAGTGGATCATATTTATGTAGTGTCTACTTATGATCTTAATGCATTTCTTTTTGCGCCCAATTCACAGTTCAGGAGAGAGTTGGCAGAACTGCAAGGAACAGCCAATGTTCAAGAAGGGCCCTGGACATGGAAATCTGGAGATATGTCTTGCTTAAAACGGGTTGTTTCCTATACAAAAGCTGCCACGAGGTTGGTTAAGGCAGTTAAAGCCACTGAGGAGCAAACCTATGTTAGGGTGGGTAGAGAGGAATTTGCTATACTTGTTAATGTAAGCACACCCGAGGTCCCATACGGGAATTCATTTAAGATTGAATTGCTTTACAAGATAATGCCCGAAAAAGAGCAATCTGCAGAAAAATCCTCTCATCTTGTGGTGTCTTGGGGCATTGTCTTCACGCAAAGCACAATGATGAAAGGTATGATAGAAGGGGGTGCTCGTCAGGGATTGAAGGATAGTTTTGATCAGTTCTCCAACCTACTTGCTCAGAAATTTAAGAAGCTAGACACCTCAGATTTGTCAAACAAGCAACAGGTCTTGGCAACAATGCAAACAAAAGATCAGTCCAATTGGCGGCTGGCAATTAAGTATTTTTTTAATTTTACAGTAGTTTCCACCATTGTGATGTTTTTATATGTGCTGGTACACATCTTCCATTGTGGTCAAAATGAAATCCGAGGCTTGGAATTTAAAGGACTAGAATTGCCAGACAGTTTTGGAGAGCTTATTACAAGTGGAATTTTAGCCATCCAGCTGCAGCGTGTCTACAACATGCTCTATCACTTTTTACAAGCTAGATTTCAAATGGGTAAGTATAATGTGCTCATAAGCTGGACACTGATCCCGGCTATCATTTGAATTTCATCTTGAGAATTCCCATGCTTGCTATTTTGGGTTAGACTTCATCTTAGGGTTCAATCATGAGTCCTATCCGTTTTGACAGGAAGTGATCATGGTCTGAAAGCCAATGGGGATGGATGGGTTCTAACTGTGGCCTTAATTGAGGGTGTAGATCTGGCTTCCTTAGAGTCATCAGGGTTATCAGACCCTTATGTGGTTTTCACCTGCAATGGGAAAACAAGGTCAAGCTCTGTCAAGCTTCAAACAAGAGCTCCTCAGTGGAATGGTGTGTTTTTGTGATTTGATTTGGTACATATTTGCATTAACATATCTTTTTTCATGGATGTGTATTTTGTCGGTAATCTTTATGAATCATTTAACAAATATGCAGAAATATTAGAGTTTGATGCAATGGAAGAACCGCCGTCAGTTTTAGATGTGGAAGTGTTTGATTTTGATGGTCCATTTGACCAGGATGTTTCCCTTGGACATGCTGAAATCAATTTCTTGAAGCACACATCTACTGAATTGGCAGACATGTGGGTTTCCCTAGAAGGAAAGCTTGCCCAGTCATCCCAATCAAAGTTGCATTTAAGAATGTTTTTGGACAATAATAAAGGAGTTGAAACAATTAGGGGTTACTTAATGAAGAAAGGAAAGGAAGTAGGCAAAAGGGTAAGACATTAAGAACTGGATATCTGATTTGCCAGTTTTCCCTATTACATGCTTCTCTGAGCCTTAGTATGTAATCATCGGTAAAAATGTCTTGTAATATTGTTTCTTTCGGCTGGCCTTAATGTTGCACTGAAAAAATTATACTGCCAACTTGTTCTCGAATGTTTTGGAACTGTATATCTAACCATTAACAAGTGGATGGCAGCTGAATCTTCGATCCCCACAAAGAAATTCCACATTCCAGAAGTTGTTTGGATTGCCTCCAGAAGAATTTCTGATCAGTGATTTCACGTGCTACCTGAAGAGAAAATTGCCTTTACAGGTACTGTCTATGGTTGATATGTTTGTTCAAAACTTCACATACTGTATTAGTGCTTAAATATAATATTGTTGGATACATAAAGAACTTAGGATAATTTATCCGGAGATACTGAACGTCATAAACCGTAACGCACATTGCCTTTTGGTTGCAGGGCCGGCTGTTTCTCTCTGCAAGAATTCTGGGTTTTTATGCCAACTTTTTTGGGCAGAAAACCAAATTTTTCTTCCTATGGGAAGATATTGAAGACATCCAAGTGCTCCCTCCTGCAGTGGCGTCAATAGGCAGCCCCACTCTTGTCATAATTCTGCGAAAGGATCGAGGTCTTGATGCTAGGCATGGTGCAAAGACTCAAGATGAGGAAGGCAGGCTTAGGTTCCATTTTCACTCATTTGTGTCATTCGGTACAGCCTGCAGGTGGTCTGATCCCTTTTATGTTTAGGTTCTCATTATGATCTACAGAAATCGATGAAATTTTTCTGCTTTTACCTGACAGAAGAGCTCCTTGTTTCTAAATCAGGACAATAAAGGCCATGTGGAGAACAAGAACATTGAACCCTGATCTGAAAGCTCATATTGCAGAAGAGCAGGAGGATCAAGAAGAAGGCCTTGTAATTCCTGATGAATTTGGATCTTTGCTGGATGAGGAAGCAAAGATATCCAAGATTTACTCTGCAGAATTTCCAATCAAGGTTAGTGGTTGCTACTTGCTACTCTCACAGACAAAACTAACTTTTTTTTTTTCCATCTGATTTCATGGATCAAACTATTTATTCCCCTTATGTTGCATGTGCGCATTGTATTTACAAAGTTTGGGTGGCTTTATTGTGCATGTTGCTCTTGTAGATGAGATCGTTGATGGAACTGTTTGATGGAGGAGACTTGGAACACAAGATTATGCAGAGAACTGGATGCATTAATTATGGAACAACCTCCTGGGAATATGTGAAACCTGATGTCTTTGAAAGGCGAGTTTCTTACAAATTCAACCGCCAGGTGTCAGTTTTCGGTGGTGAAGTCACGTGCACACAGCAAAAATTCCCCATTGAAAACACTGAAGGTTGGATTGTGAACGAAGTCGTGGCCCTTCAGGGTGTTCCCTTTGCTGATCACTTTCGTGTATGTGAAACTCAAAACTCATTTCTCACATCTTACAGAAAAATTCTTTAGTAGACTTGAGCCCATCTAGAGAAGATGTAGAAGCTTCATCATGATTAGTTTGATCTCCAAATATTTAGCTCATTGTGTTCCGAAGTTGGGGTTTTACTTCCTGATTTATTTTTGTTTTATCCCTGCCTGCAGATTCATTTTAGATATCAAATTGAGAAATCTGGGGTGGATAACTGCGGTTGCAAGTGTGAAGCTTACATCAAGATAATGTGGTATAAAAGCTCCAAGTTTCAGGAAAGGATGAATCAAAACATAACGGTTAAGTTTACGAATCGATTGAAGGAAACATTTGAAATGCTTCAGAGAGAGGTTCTGTTCATGTGTCAGAAGGATGGCTCCATCGAAGCTTTAAGCTAGCATTCAGCACAAGCTGTAAGCTAGTTGACCGGTTTCTTTATTTTCTGTACACAACAAAAATGTATCCTCATTTCTGGCATTTCTGTTCTGTTATAGCAACATGATTTCTGCCAGTTACAGTGAAGTTCTTCATAGTTTTGGAGTGCATTTTAAATCATTGAACAACGATGGGATGAACCTGTGACAAAATCTAATAATCAATATCATATCAATATGTCATCGGAATTCGGCAATTGAGCTCCTATATCGAATCACATCCCCTCTTCACCCCATCACTGGAGAATAGGAACCAATGAATACACTTATCTTCTCTTTTAAAAGAGGAAAATCAACTTATATTTCGTTAATAAAAGATTTTTTTCTAACTATTTTTAATAATGGTTTATTTTGTCACCCAGCATTTAGTAATAATGATTCAACTTTTTTATTTTGACGTTAGTAGAATTGAAGTAACTAATAACTCAATCACCAAATTTAAATCTTTCAAAATTTTTTATTATTATTATTAATCAATGAAAATCTGTCTTAGACAACAACACCATCATCATTATTCAGAAGTTCTTTGTAAAAATTTCTTCTTCCAATCATAAATATAGGAACTATTTAGAGGGTTTAATTTAATCATAAATATAATCTTTCAATATTCTTTTTGATGAAGTAGTAAATATAACTCTGATCTTATTTCTTAGGTGCATCCAACACCTTAATCTTTTTTCTGGTGCAATTTTGACTCTTATGTTGTTAATTTGGTGCAACTTCATCCATTCCCCTAACTCTCTCAACTTTTAACCAATTCTTTTAATTCCAAACTTTTAACTTATTTATAATTTAGCCCCTTAAACTATTTCATAAAATCAAACTAATAAAAAATGAGCTTCCAAGTCCCCTCAATAATTTTTCATGAAGATTCCAAAAATTAAGTTTATTTACAATAATGCATCATTTATGTCATAAAGGTCACATCTTCTTTTAAGTTTAATTTAAGGTCAGAAGAATGAAAACTTTTTATTGTATCATAATTTCATAAAAACAATCTTTATGATTTAATTTTTCATGAGAATTCTATAAATGAAATTAATTTTTTCAAAATTCATCCATTTTGGACCAGAAGGCCACACTTTATTTTAGAATTAGTTTGGGATCAGAAAACCATGCTTCATGATATTGTAAATAAACTTAATTTTTAAAATCCTCACAAAAAATTTAGTCATAGAGGTTGTTTCCATGTAATTCTAACACAGTGAACAAAATTTCATTTTTCTAACCTCAAACAAGCCACAAAATAAGATTTAACCTTTATGGCCCGAATGATTTCTGAATTCCTTATGAAAAACTGAGTCATAAAGGTTGTTTCTATGAAATTTATATACAGTAAAAAATTTTCATTCTTATAATCCTAAACTAACTTTAAAAGAAAATGTGACTTTTCTGATCCTAAATGGATGAACTATTGTAAATAAACTTAATTTTTGAAATCCCCATGAAAAATTGTTGAGAGGACTTGGAAACTCATTTTCTATTAGATTGATTTCATAAAATAGTTTAAGGGACTAAATTTTAAGTAAGTTAAAAATAGGGGACTAAAAGATTCATTTTTCCTAAAAGAATGGGCTAAAAGCTAACCGAATTAAGAGAATGAAATTATACTAAATTAAAAACATTAGGATTAAAATTATAATAGAAAAAAGATTAGGATGCTAGAAACACATAAAAAATCAACACATATTTTATATAAATAACTAAATTAATTTATTGAATCTATAGTAATATGTTAAGGATGAAAGGAGTACAATATATTTAATTGACGATGTTTTTGTTTTAATAATGAGAAAGCGTTGCTGTGAGAGGTATGTGAATAAATTAGGAGGGATGACAGTTATGACAGTTATAACTATTAGAAGAGGTGGTGTAAAAGTGACACGTGGGAGGGTAGTTGCATGGAATTCGGTCATCAGTTAGAAGAATGCTCGCGCGAGTTGCTTGCAAGTCACAGCTTAGTAGCAAAGCTATCCCCACCTTGTCGTAACAGACCAAAGAGGCCGATATTCTCTAAGCACACTGTAAAGGCCATATATTACATTCACAACACTTCACAACCATCATTCTTCAACGCTCACACTCACCGGCCGAGCTAGCCGCCGTCACCACCATCGATCATCAGCCATGGATCCCAGCCCTGTAAGCTTCCCTCTTCTCTCCTCCTTCATGTCCCGTCTCCCTCCTCTAGCTCCCACCGCCGCCTCTTCCAATTCTGAGCTCTACGACATCGAACAGCCCCGCCTCCCTTCGCTCTCCGATCCCTCTTCCGCATCCTCTTCCGGTATAAAAAATCCTGAACTCGTTTCCCAGATGCCCCGCATCACTGACCCGAAACTGTTGGCTTCCATTACCCGCACCATCTACGACGTTGCTCAGACCCGGTCCATGCTTCAGGTCATCGGCGACCGACCTGACCATGAATCTGTCGACAATGCGAAGGCGAAGCTTGCTGATTTGGATGCCCATTTGTCGAGACAGCTGGAGGAGATCGTGCTGTCGCCTAAGCCTGCTCATCTCGACACCCAGCAATGGCGGAGCCAGCAGGCGGAGAAAGAAAGGGAGTGCCGGAAATTAGCGGAGAATGAGAAGCGAGTGTTTAAAGCAGTGATACAATTGAATGAGATGCACGACGCGTATGAGAAGTTGCTCAAGGATGCGGAGAAAAGGTTGGAAGCGATCTACAATTCCAGCGACGGCAGAGCAGCAGATCCTGATGAAGACAAGTCGGAGACGGAGGAGGTCAATGAAGAGGTGGTTGGGATTCTGCAAAAGGCCTATGGACAAGGAATAGAGCGAATTGATCTTTCGAATGGCGGCCTGAGGTTGCTTCCCGAGGCCTTTTGGCGGATTTCGGGCTTGCTGGCGCTTGATGTTTCCTCCAATCAGCTCACGGTAAGCATATTTCAATTCTTAATCAACAGAATCACACCCTGATTCGCATCCAAGAAGGTTTATTGTAGATATCTCGTACATATGATCTGTATAGCATATTCTGATTTATTTTTCCCATGCATGGAAGCAAAGGCTTGTTGATTTTGACGACGTTGATTACTTCTGCTCTGATGTTTTTGTGTATGTGCTGAGCATTGTGTGTAACATATATAACAGGCGATTCCTGATGCGGTGGCCGGATTGCAAAATCTTGAGGAGCTGAACTTATCTGGAAATCATTTGGCGTCACTTCCCGATTCAATTGGCTTGCTACGAAACTTGAAAATCCTCAATGTCTCCGGAAACAAACTCACCGCCCTTCCAGACTCCATCTCCCATTGCAGGTGATGTGTGTTTAAAAAAAAAACAAATGCTACATACAAATTCACAAGGTTACCGTTATTTTTACGGAAAGTCACTGTGAGGTCCCAGTTAAAAAAAAAAATTAATCACAAAAGAGTATTATAACAAGTTGCAATTACAAGTTATGGTATAGGTCAAATTTCCCACTTGTAAGATTTTTTTAGTAATTAGTTTCCTTACAATAATTATTTTCCCTTATTTTTATCGATGTTAACTTGAGAATCTTTGTGATATTTATCTGGACTATAACATAACATCCCTGTGGTAAAAGATGATGAAAAGGCATCATGCTTATTAGAATGTGAGCAGTCATCACTCTTGCAGGAATTTTGAATTTTGGTCTCCGTACAAACTTTGCTCTGTTTCTATTGACGTATCCTGGGCGATTTTGAAACAATGGTGATGGCAGAAAATCTACAGATGCCAGTGAAGAAACTAGAAACACCTATTTTCATAGATGATGCAATATAGAAGAATCCATTTTCTGGAAATTTTAATCTGTATCATGTACAATGAATAGGTCATTGGTGGAGTTGGATGCTAGCTACAACAGTCTCAGGTATTTGCCTACCAACATTGGATACGAATTACAGAACTTACAGAAGCTGTTGGTTTATCTGAACAAACTTCGGTCGCTTCCCTCGTCTGTTTGTGAGATGAGATCCTTGCGCTATCTTGATGCGCATTTCAATGAGTTGAATGGACTTCCAAGTGCATTTGGAAGATTGACCAACCTCGAGGTGCTGGACCTGGGCAGTAATTTTGCGGACCTTAAAGAACTTCCTGTGTCATTCTGTGATCTGATGAACCTCAGAGAGTTGGATCTTAGCAACAACCAGATCAGTGCACTTCCAGATGCATTTGGTCGGCTGGAAAATTTGAAGAAACTGAACTTGGAGCAGAACCCTCTGGAATTGCCACCAAAAGAGGTGGTGAGGCAAGGAGCTCAAGGGGTGAGGAATTATATGACGGCAAGGTTGGTGAACATATTAAACGAGGAAGAGAGAGAGAGGGTGGCGATGCAAGAACAAGGCCCGATGGGTTGGTTAACAAGAAGCACCTCCTGGTTGAAGAGTGTCTCCGGCAACGTTGCAGAATATGTCACGTCCCCTAAGAGTGCTCGCAAAGAGGCTTATCTTAATGAGCAGCTATAAAGTGATGCTCTCATGGCACACTTGTTCCTTGGTCTTGCTACTGATTCCTGTCCGCTTGATGACAGCAAATTTTGTCGGTCTTAAATCATACTGTTGGATGCTCTATTTAGCGATATTTTTCAGAGAGTAATCATGGTATATTTCGCAATGTTAGTTATTTATAATAATCCTTATTATGCATTTTGTGCTGATGTTTACTTCATGTTCACGAAAATGGGTGAAGAGACTCTAGCTATTCTCGTTGACCTCTGTGTTGTATCTGATCTGTTTCACGAGTTTGGGTCTAATAATTTCCCCATCACCTCAAACCAGGGCGGAACAGAGTCATGGTGTGGGAACAGAGTGAGTTAGATGCAATGGAAGATGTGACAAATAAAGGTTTGAGTCTCACGTTTAGTGATGGACCCGTCTCAAATAAGATTGTCTCGGTGGGAGAATACCTATGACGAGGAATAAAGAAAAGGGACACCCGATTACGTTCAATAAGCGGCTGCAGTTGGCTTGAACCGAATCTCAATGTTTTCTTTTTGCGACTGAAGGCACTGCTTTATGAAACTAGAATCAGTGTTGGTTCTGGACAGCGACGTCACTGGTTTAGGCAATGCTTTTTCAGAGATGTTTGATTATTAATTAAACTAACTAAGATGTGATAATATAATGTAACTTTTTGTGGGAGTGGGCATCAGAATAGCCATTAGCCACAACTTAGCAGCCTCTCTCCCATGTGCTCCACATGCTCTCAAATTCCTTCATCATTGGCTTCCTTGCACCCCCGACTTTCTGCTGCGTTACATTTCTTTGTTTTCTCCAAACCATAACCATACCATCTCCTCCTTCTCCATCCATGAAGACCACCATCACTGCACTTACCTTCTTACTTTCCTCGATTCTGTTCTGTCTTGTCGCTTCTGGCAGATCCCAATTCGGATGGTCGTTGCTGCTGCCTCTCCTTCTGGGACTGGCCTGGCTCATCATGGCCTTCCGAGCCACTATGCTCGCTTGGATCACCGTGTTGGTGCTCCTCACCTTCGCCGGAAATCGCCGCCGCGTCTTGGTCGGGCGAGGCGGCCTCATCACCGGTGAAGTCACCTGCTACTTCAATTCGTCCCTCTTGTATCCAAACGCAAGCGCTTCTTCGCTCTGGCCTGTGCCGCTCCGCTGACATCATCGAAGGTAAAAAGGCAGAGAATCGACATCTATACGAGACTATTTCATTATTGTTATCATTTTTTTTACATAAATAAATATTTGTTCATACATGCTTTAACTTGTAATTAACCACCAAAGAGATGATTGGCAAAAAAAAAAAAGAAACCACCAAAGAGATGATGGAAGTTGCTCGAAACGAATTCAAGAGGCAACATCAGTTGTTTTTTGTTTGGTATATTGCGTTCATGTGCTGCAATTCCAAGCGGGTAAAGTAGCTGTCTTTTAGATGAACTCAACAGAATCCAGAAAAAAAGTGAATATATATAGATATATATATATATAACACTTTTCAGAAATGGAATGATCATGTCATGGATTTATGTGGCAGTTGAGCAATGAGTATTGGTTGTCATGCAAAGAAAACAGAATAGTGAGGAATAGATGCAGGCACGTTTGGTTCAGCTCATTCCCACCTATGGCTATGAGTTCTGGGCTGAAACACAAGTAAATATAATGCACATTTTTAATGTATTTTTAAATACTCACTCTGCCCATTCCTGTATATATACAAAAGATACAAAATGACTAATGGGGTTTAGGTCTCACACAATATGTTAATATCCCATAATGTAGTTAATTAAAGTTGAAAATCCCAAACAATACCTAAACAATATTGTTTTTAGTAAGATGATATTTATGTTTAAAAAAATGAATTATGTATATAAAAAATTGGTAAAATTGATTGAATGAAATTAACATGTAAAAATATATTTTTATTTTTTTTAAAAAAATCGTTATTTATAGGGGATGGAGGGTGAATGAGAAAAAAAATGTGTGTGAGTGATAATTAATACAAGAATACTTAACATTAAATTAAGAGTAAAAAGGGAATAAAATTTAAAATAGGATCATACTACCTTAAAATTTGCATATTATATATAAGATCGAAGCGAGAGTAAAGTAAATAATTCATTCATTCTTTTATAATATGCCAGACACTATTATATTTCATTCAAGCAAAAGTCATCCTCTCTCTTATTTTTATAAAAGTATTCTGGTAAACAGACACAGACATGGCGTTAAGGTTAGTGTATTTCAATTTTTTTAAAAGAAAATATCCTCTCATTATTTTGATTTTTCTGATAATTATTAATTATAATGATTTCAGGTAAAAGAAAAATTGTAACGACCATTCCATTATTAAAAAATAAATGCGGGGCCTACGCACGTACACACGCTTACATAGAGTAGATGTGCTCTCATCATGTGCATATATAAATATATACATACATAGATAGGAGGCCAAAAAAAGAAAAAGGATAAATAAATGCACACATATATAACCTCAACTTTTCTCCAAAAAAAATACAATACATACATACATACAGGGTTAAAGCATATTTTCGTGATAAAGGTTAGGTATCCTAAAATATTTATTGAAGTGATGATGAATATTAGGTATCCTAAAATATTTATTGAAGTAATGTCGTCCTTCAAATATTAAAATTATTGTAATATTGACTTTTTAGCCAGCATTTTTGCTCAAAAAATATTTATGGAGGAGTAATTGGCACTCTATTGATTAATAAGATTCGATAACATGGAGAAATTGATATCCCTATTTTTCTTACTGAACTATGTCACATCATGTTTAGAGTATTATATGATTTGTCCTTTAAGTATATTTATCAGTAAAATGTGTATCAACATGTGTTACTAATAGTACTATCACATGATATGTCTGCCTATATTATCATAGGTTATATGGGCATTTATAATTGTTTCTTTTATTAAGTTCTTAGTTGACAAGCCAAATGGCAAAACATGTGACACCATACATATAATGCCACATGTTCCCATGAAAACTAAAAAAAAAAAAAGTCACTAATTGCTCTACATGATTAATTTTGGGAGAAGCTAATTACTCTTCTGTGAATATTTAACAACAAAAATAAATGCTTTTTTAACTCAAAGTCAATATGAAGTTAATAATTGGTGTCAATGTCTTTCAGTTAAGAATAATATTTTAATGATTTTGACATTTGAGAAGTGATATTGTTCCAATTAATAATTCGAAAAAACTTAGTGTTTCTTCAAAGATAATTTGGGAGAAAAATGCTCTTAATCCACCCCTCTCTTGATATAAATGATTTCTTTAATCATAACCTTAACTTTAAGTTAACAGTTAAGAGATAAGCAAGAGATGGGGAAGATGATGTAAGATATATTATTTTTTCCCCTTCAAGATGTTGCTTATGAATCGGTTGGTCACATGTTGCCAAGATCAGTTTCCACGTGCCCTTGATTATTTTATGGCTCACACACTCTTCAGAAACCACTCTTCCTTCCCAAGGACACCTATCTCCCGTCCCAGAATAGCTTCTTTTGCCTTCCTTTAAATTCTGTATTAATCCTTGTATTTATGATTCTGTCTGCTGATCAAGCATTCGTGATGAAGCAAAGCTAACACCCATAATCACAATATTATAACATTAACATAAATATTGGATCACAGAATTGATGAAGCACTCTGGGGGCGAGTGTTTAACATTCCACAACTTAAAAAGACTTCGTTTTTCCTCGTGGGATTAGTGATAGATTCCTACTCATCCTCTCTTTTCCGGGGATTCTTCTCTTTGCTCCCACGAACTTTCAAGAATCATTTTGGGCTTTGGGCTTTGGTGCTTTTATCGTCTGTGTCACCCCTCTCTCTCTCCCCTCTCTCCCTTTCTCTTTCAAGCATGTGGGTTCCATGCACTTGCCTCCCCAAGGAAATGCATATCATCAATGAGTATTGATCTAGGGGCCTCACTTTTCGAGATGTGGTTCTGATTCTCAGTTGCAGAAGAACACACTTCAGAGCATGTCTTGTACAGTTCTCTGTTTCATGTCAGCAATTCCATTTGCTCTGCGAATCAGACCTCTAATGGTGTCTCTTTAGGGTTCTCGTCTGACGGTGGCTGCCGGATTTTTACTGGTTGATGCATGTCTTGAATATTTTTCTCCTTTACATCAAAAATGGAATCTGGAGGTGGGTTCTATTCTGTGGATGAGCTCAGATTGGACCCAAAGTGGCTAATTGATCCTAGGCTCCTGTATGTTGGGCCCAGAATTGGAGAGGGAGCTCATGGCAAAGTCTACGAGGGCAAGTAAGTTTGCTTTTTCCGAAAATTCAATATCTCATTTGTTCTGCAGAGTTCACAAATTCCATCTTGATGAGCAAAATGGCACTTGCTTGTTGGGTGTCAGCAAATCAATTACAGTCCACTGTTTGATTACTTAAGCTTTCATTGCTCAGGCTTCAGATGAAATAGTGTTTTTGAAGGCTGAGCATAAGATTCTATCACTAATGAACCTGAATCAGGCTTCTCGAAGATTTGGGATTTTCTCTAATTGCTTTCATAATATGTTTTTGAGTTGCAGAGATATTTTACCCTACCATTTGTTGGCTTCGTTTCAGATACCAAAACCAGACGGTGGCAATCAAGATTTTGCATAAAGGGGAAACTGCAGAAGAAATAGCCAAGAGAGAAGCCAGATTTGCTAGGGAGGTTGCAATGTTGTCTAGAGTTCAACACAAGAACTTGGTGAAGGTTGGATTTAGGTCTAGGCTTTCCCTGATTCTTATGCTTTGTGCCTATTACTCGTCAATGAAGCAATAATAGATATATTATCATCTAACAAAAGACTACTTTTAGAGGCCACACCTGACAGTAAAAGTTGTCACCGTGTGTATTAACAGTTTGTCGGTACCTGCAAAGAGCCTGTAATGGTGATAGTCACTGAACTCTTACTGGGAGGAACATTGCGTAAGTATTTGCTTAACATGCGGCCAAAATGCTTGGACACACATGTTGCTATTGGTTTTGCCCTTGATATTGCTCGTGCTATGGAGTGCCTCCATTCTCATGGGATCATTCACCGTGACTTGAAACCTGGTATAATTTCTATGATCTTCTTTCTGCAATAAATCACCCATTTTACATCAGACAATTAAGTTCAGTTTGCATGCTATTGTAGTCGTAACATTATGAAAAGTCAAAACTTCACTATGAAACATGTTATGATCTACTAAAATTTCTATGCAAGTAATGAGAAACTATGCAAAAACTATAAAAATGACCAAGATATGTAATTTGGTTTCAAATTACTATTTTCTCAATTTTTAAGTAATATACTACTGTATGAGTTATCTCTTTGGTGGCTGTTTCATCTTACAGAGCAGTGAAGGAAGAACATGAAATAGCTCCGGAGGCTCATGTTTCCATTTTTATATCCATATATAACTGAAATAACAAATCTTTAACTGTCTATGCAAACAGATTTGTCATGTTCCTTAAGACATGATACTCAAATGGAGTTAAAATTGATTCAATAATGAAGTATGTGATATAACTTTATAAGTTTGTCCTCTTGTCTTCTTTATATTGTTATCCCTCTGAAAAGTTAGCATCCTCATATCATATATTTATCACACCATTCTTTTAACATCCTCTAAACTCCTCAAATTATCCAATCAGGCACAGCATAACAAGATGAACAATTTGATGAATGTTCTGCGATAAGCTGTGTAGTACTGAACTTTGCTCATCTTAATTTTACAACTTGTTCAAACATAAATCATATGCATACTGAATATTTTCTTTATTTTTTTTTTTTTAATGCAGAAAACTTACTCTTGACTGAAGACCAGAAAACAGTCAAGCTAGCAGATTTTGGCTTAGCTAGAGAGGAGTCATTGACGGAGATGATGACTGCTGAAACAGGAACTTACCGTTGGATGGCTCCGGAGGTACTCTTATGGAATGCATGTGCTTTCTCTGTATTTATCTTTTTCTTTGAACTGTGCGGATGTAAGGAGCATGGAGTGATTACAGCAACTGAAAATTGTAGTTGTATAGCACTGTCACACTGAAGCAAGGAGAGAAGAAGCATTACAACCATAAAGTGGATGCTTATAGCTTCGCAATTGTGCTGTGGGAGCTCCTACATAACAAACTACCCTTTGAAGGCATGTCAAATCTCCAGGCAGCTTATGCAGCAGCCTTTAAAGTAAATACATCTGTTTTATTCTCTAGATGCTCTTATCTAATGTTTTTCCCCAAGTCCCTTGTATGCTTTTATTTGCCTAGTTGTTTGAAGTACTCCTTGTGTTTTCAGAATGTTAGACCCAGTGCAGATAATCTCCCTGAAGAATTGGCTGCAATTCTAACTTCATGCTGGCAAGAAGACCCGAATGCTCGGCCCAACTTTACCCAGATAATCCAAATGCTGCTCAATTATCTTTACACTGTTTCACCTCCTAAACCGATCATTCCTTCAAGAATATTCACTTCTGAGAATACCATCTTCGCACCAGAGTCCCCTGGCACGAGTTCTTTGATGGCTAAATTTGACAGCACGGGGGATACTCCCAGAGGAAAGGAGGAACTTAAGCCTAATGGCTTTCTTTGTTGCTTCAACCAATGCTTTTAATAATTGAATAAGAAGATAGATTGTCTTCAGGGGAGAAAAAATAGATAAAAACGAGGTTAGGTAAAAATCTAGTTCACTGAGATCTTTTTGGCAATCGGAAAAATGTCCGAAACGATACCTTTACACTTCCAGTGAAAATTAGTTCTCTGTTTATCTATTAAGCCCACCCTGCATTTCATCCGATGCAGATTTAAGTGTAGGATTTCAACAATATCCGATTAGCATAGTCATCTATAAATGTTGCAAGAATTCCACCTGTCGTTCCAGCATGTTAAATTATAACTCTTGTGGTGGTAACATTCTACACTAGACTTTCTGTCACAGTGGGGAGCATTATCCAGTCAAGATTGCCCTTTACATTATTCATCCAACGAATAAGGTTTTATATTTAAGACCAGATGAAATATTTCCCATAATAGTTGATAGAGATCAAAGTAACATTAGACTTGAAGTTTTACGTTGAGTGGTATGAGTTGTCTCGATGTAACACAGAAGTAGCGCAATTCCCTCAAGTTAAAGACTGAGCTTTTTGGGAGATGATTCTCCATCTGACTTGATTGCTTATCATTTGTTGTCAAGGTAGTTGGCGGCTCATAATCATAATCGATATAAGGATTATAACCAATAGAAAGCTAATTCAAGTGCTGTGGAGTGTCGGTGTAGCTGCTGAGATATTGACTTCTCAACAACAGCCAATTAATAGGAATCAAGATCATATGGGATGTTTAAGGCTCACATGGAATATCTTGAGTTGCCTAGTATCATCCATGAATCCTAGATTTGAGGTGACAGTTTTTTTCTTTTTTTGGTAGGTGCTTAGCAGTAGCAAATAAAATATATTGAGATTAGTCAAGACAAAATAGCAACTGCTAGCGTTCTATGTGATAGCGCTGAGCCGCCGGCTGCCGTTAACTTCTTTTGTCGCCCCAAGATTGTAGAGATCAAGAAGGATTATTCATTCATCTTAAATATGGCATGCTTTCCTCGCAAGTTGAAGCTTATATCTTTTTCCAAATGAATGCTTTTACGAAAATAAACTGATCGGAATGTAGAGCGAATCGGCACATAATGACTATGCTCACAGAAGAGATCAATAATTACAGGCAAGACAAGACCAGGCCAAGCAAACCCTTCTCTAGGCCCCTACCTAGAACCTACGAAAATTTGACCTGCATGAATAATCAATCGTCCTGATCTTGGACATATAGGCGCTTGAGTTTACCAGTAGTCGTTGCAGGAACATGATCCCTCTTTGAAATGATGGAATCGATTCCTATCTCTGACAATGACTTCTCTTTTATACACCTTTGATATTATTTTCGTGGCATTGTGACAGTCCGTACAAACCCTAAGATTCTTTGATATTCTAATTGTAGAACCCGGCTTAGTATTAATAAGGCCAAATGCAATAGCCAGCTTCTCGCTATGGTGAGATACGGAGGTTTCTTTAGCTTCCTCCTCTGCATCTATCCTTGCATCGCCAATGTTCGGCTCATATCCAGCTAACTTGATCCTTTTGATCATTTTTTCAATTTCCCTGTATATATCTTTTGAATGAGAATGTCCATCGTCTTCAGAAAAGAACTCATGAACTACCCCTCCTAGCTCAATCAAGCTACAACCAGGTGATTTGTCAATTCCCAGTTCTCTCATCTGAGATCTCACTTTCAAAGCATCCTTAATTCTCCCCGCTAGGGCATATATGTTGGACAGAAGTATGTAATCCCCACTATGAGCTGGCTCCAATTGAATTATCTCTCTAAATGATTCTTCACCGATTGGAACATTTTTATGTGCTCTACAAGAAGCCAATAGTGTTCTCCAAACTATTGCATTCGGTTCCATAGGCATGGTTTTAATAAACTGAAGTGCCTCATCCAGTAAACCAGCCCGACCGAGGATATCGACCATACAACCATGATGTTCTATCCTTGGTTCAATTCCATAATCCTTGCTCATACTGAGGAATAGTGTTCGACCTTCCTGAACTAGACCCACATGACTACAAGCAGAAAGAACGCCAATAAAAGTCACATCATTTGGCTCAAGTTTCGCTTCTCGCATCAAATGGAAAAACTCCAGAGCTCTTCTTCCCTCGCCATTACTAGCTAGCCCCTGGATAATCGCCGTCCAGGAGACGATATTTTTTGTAGTCATTTTTTCAAAAACTTCAACTGCATTGTCTATTAAGCCACACTTCGCATAGAAGTCTATGAGCGCAGTCCCGAGAGTAACGGTGAGCTTCAGTTTCTTTTTCTTGATATAGAAATGAACCCATTTACCAGTTTCAAGAGCACCAAGAACCCCGCAAGAGTGAAGTACACTGACCATGGTAACCTCGTTAGGATCGACATTAGCTTTTTGCATCTCATTAAACAAACTAAGAGCCTCATAGCATCTATTTGCCTGACTGTACCCGGATATCATAGCACTCCATGCAACAACATCTCTCCCCGCCATTTGATTAAACATTACTCTAGCTGTGTCCACCTGACCACATTTTGCATACATATCAAGAAGCGAAGTTGTCAAATTAATACTCCCCTTCAGTCCATTTGCCTCAATATATTGAGCAATCCACTCTCCCAATTCCAGATTAGCTACTCTGCCACACGCCGTCAAAGCAGTAATCAAAGTAACCTCATCCAACCCGATATCCATTTCCCGCATCTTAAGAAACAAGCTCACAACCTCTTCCCAGCATCCCCTCTTGGCATACCCAGCCAACATTGCATTCCAGGCAACAAGATCTCGTTCAGGCATTCCATCGAACACCATACGAGCAACCTCCATATCAGAATATAATGCATACATATGAATTAGCGTATTCTTGACAAATCCATACGACTGAAACCCACGTTTCACGGCATGAGCATGAATCTGTTGGCCTTCGACCAAGCCTTTCAATTTGCAACAAGCTTTGAATGCACTGGAGAAAGTGAACTCATCGGGAAGTACCGCACAGGCACACATTTGCTTGAACAAAAGAAGGGCTTGGTTAGGGGATTGCTGGTAGGTGAGGGCTCTGATCATGACATTGTAAGCTGAAGATTTGGGATCATCGATATTGCGAAAAATGGAGATGGCGTAGTCCATGGCGTTGGGGAGAATGATGGCGGCGGATTCGAGGAGGTTCTCGGTGACGGAAGGGTTGAAGATTAGGCGGGTTTTGATGAGGTGGGCATGGATTTGGTTGAGGTCCCTGCGGGTCCTGCATTTATGAAGTATTATGGATTTAGGGTTTTCAGGGAATTGGGGGAAGGAGGTAATGCTCGTTATGGTTTTGGCGGGAACCAGAGATGTTAGAATCGCCGCCATAATGCGTTTGGCAGTTGTCAACGCATTAGTCGGGTATGGCGGCAACATAACGTCTGAAACTCCGCTCGACGACGTCGTTTCTGCACTTCATTTCTTTTTAGTATGTTTGAAGTCATTTTTTAAAGAGGGCAATAAAAAAGTCAGTTATAATTCAGATGATTAATTTGTAAGAAATAAAGTTATTGCTTTATCTTTGCAAATTCTTATTTTTGTTGCTGCCTTCTTCCTCAACAATTCATGTTGGAGTGAACAATAGTATAATAGAAACTTTTATCATTTAAATAAATAGTTGGAAGTTTAAAATGTCATACATTTTAATTGGTTTCAATTATGAATTTCTTGTGTAAAAATTAATTAAGGTTAGTGAATAAATCAGCACTACCAGCACTAATAGGTTTGCTTTTGTCCAAATAGCTTGTCTTTTTAGCCATGATTCTGTTGATTCTTCCATTTACGTATTACCGAATTTCTTATAGTGAAATATCACTTCGTAATAAAATTGATTTTTTTTAACTAAAGCATATGTATTATTAAATAAAGGTAATCTTGTGTCATCAAACATTAAATGTACATACATCTTCATACATAAATTTAAATTTTGATTTATGATGTTATTGACAATTGAACATTCACAATTCTCATTCCATGCTGCGGGCAATCCATATTGAGTATAATAGCTATAATTATTATCATCAACATCACATGATTAATGTTAACATGTTAGCTTTATAAGCAGTTACATCAATCAACATAAGTTTCCATTTCATAAATTAGCATGACCCTACTTTTATATATATATATCATATATTATAATTGACGGATAAATGCGCCCAGCTGTAAAAAAGGCATTTTCCAATAGTAAATAACACCAATTCTCAAAAGTAGTAAAATCTGGACTGATGAGATGATTTCAA
>QFDD01001598.1:0-20187 GCA_006871305.1 Vachellia collinsii | reverse complement strand
ACCCACGAAACCTCAATCCCTTGCTATGGTAGCTTCCACTTGTGGTGATTGTAATTCTCCTATGCACCTCACCCTGAATTTCCCAGGGCCTATGGAGGATGTTAATGCTCTATTCCAAGGAAGGGATGGGCAATACTCACAGAGAGACCCCTACTCTAACACATATAACCAAGGGTGGAGGGATCATCCTAACTTCAAGTGGGATGGAGGAACAAATGACCCCAATTCCAAGGTGGACAAGGGACTCAGTTTCATCAAACCAGAGCTTCATCAAGTGGCTACTAAGGTCATTCTTGAGCTACAATGCCCACATCAAGTAACAATATGGTTCATCAACAACCGCCTAGAATGGATGAGACCTCTCAACTATTGAAAAGCATGGCCGCTCAGATGACCAATATTGAAGGGCATTTAAAGGAAAGTGATGACAGATTTGTTTCTATCTACAATTTTGCAAGGGATGCAAAATGATAACTTAGATGTCAGTAAGAAGATGGAAGCACTTACATTGAAAAATGGTGAGATCACAAGTCACCTAACCTAGTTCTCTAACGCTGTCATTGACATACAAGCCAAGATGGGGGTAGTATTCCCTCTAACAAAGTGATAAATCCCAAATCCCTCAATGCTATCACCCTGAGAAGTGGAAAGATAGTTCACTTTAAGGATGAAAGAATTGTGAACACTGAATCTCACTGATTAATGACTAGCCCTCCACTCTCTCCAATCAGATTAGGGAAATCTGAAAGCTCCAAGGAAGAGGAGCTCATTCTAAAGAGAAGAATACAAGAGGAGGGAATCATTCAAGATGAAATCTACGTGCATGAACCTGAATCAGAATAGAAAGCCCAATAGAATGACAGCACAGTAGCAAGAGCAGCACACAAAGGTAAGCAAAGGGAAGAACATGCAGAGTGTAGCAAGCAGGGAGCCTAAATGCCTCCAGGCAAGGAGGTAAATTCAAAGGACCTTCCTTTCCCTAAATTTTTCTTTTCTGGTAAAAAGAAATCTGACTCTGAGTTTGCAACTGAAACATATAAGTTGTTTAACAAATTTGAAATCAATGTGCCCATGGTTCAGTTTCTAAAAGGGAATCCTAAATATGTTAAGCTACTCAAAAAACTGTGTGATGACAAACAAAGATTTAGGCCCTTAAAACAAATCCAAGTCAGTGCCAATGTATCGTCTCTATTTAAGGCAAAATTACCAGTGAAATTCCTAGACCCGGATCCTACAACATCCCATGCACCATAGGGAAAGTTTACATAAAGGGGGCATTGTTGGATCTAGGGGCTGCAATTAATGTCATGCCCTGGTCAGTTTATTGAGCCCTAGGTATCAATGGTCTCAAGGACACCAGTGTAGTACTCCAATTAGTGGATCGGTCCATTAGCTATCCCAAGGGAATCATAGAGGATATCCTAGTTCAGGTTAAAGATTTAGTCTTTTTAGCTGACTTTTATGTGCTGGATATGTCTAATGAGCTAGTTAATGAAGCACCCTTATCTTAGGGAGACCCTTCCTTCAAACCTCTAAGACAATTATAAGCATGAAGCATAACTGTATCACAGTGGAGGTAGGAGATCATGTGGTCACGTTCAACATGAATGAAGCCATTCGGTACCCTTTCGATAATGCGGCTTTCATGGGTTTGAATGCCATTGATTTAGCTATGGATGAAGTTAGGGATGAACATGAAATGAATATGCATGATGTTTGTCATATGAGTTCACCTAAATTGCTTGTAACTTCTGCTGAACCTCTAGAGTCTTCAGAGTATGATTTATCACTGAGTGCATATGATGCATATTTTGATTCCCTACTGTCTGTTTATTGATTTTCCAATTTTTGTGGCCATGGCATGTCATGTGTTAATCCTCTTGAAATTGATAACATGCTTTTTGTGCCTTAAGAATTTTCTTTTCCTCTTGATTTTGAATCGTTGCCTGCATGTGGAAATGACATTGCTTGTAGCAAGGATATTCTAGTTGGTTTTGTAGGGTGTCTAGGTGATGAAAAGGAAATAAATGAAGCTGAACTAGAAAACACAAGCACCACCTACCAAGAAGACCTCTTGGTACACTTTAGGTCATGACATGTAGGACAACAAGTCGCGACATATGAATCCACCTGCCAAGAGCACCTCTCGATACAATTTGAGTCGTGACATAGAGAGAAAAAGTCACGACCTGGGAGCCCAGGAGCAGCATCTCAGCCTCAAACCATTCCTGCTGTAGTGGTTGAAGGGCCACCTCTTTCTTCCACCACTTCTATCCCCACACACTCTAAAATTACACCTCATACTTTACGTTTCTTAAATGAACTAATATCCAACGATGATGCAGGTGTGAAGACACAAACGGCTGTGAAAGTCATTTATTTGGATCAACACGATTCTGGCCTAGCATTCTAAGAAGCTGAAGCCATTGAAGCAAATCAACATGGGTCGAACAAGTGCGTACATCAAGAGTCTTCAAAGGGAAGTGTCTGAAACTCCACTGATGGGTTGAAATTGATTCCCTCTATTGTCCAACCCCCTATTCTGGAACTTAAAGAGTTGCCTCCTAACCTGAAATATGCCTACCTAAGTACTGGAGATAAATTACCTTTTATAATTTTGAGCTCTTTGTCTGATAGTGAAGATGCTAGTTTACTAAGCATTTTAAGTAAAAATAGAGAGGCTTTGGGGTGGCAACTGTCTGACATAAAGGGGTTGGACCCCACTGTGTGTACTCATAAGATTTTATTGATTGAGAATTCCAAACCTGTAAAGCAAAGCCAGTAGAGGTTAAACCCTCTGATCTCTAATGTGATTAGGAAGGAGGTTGACAAACTTTTGAAAGCCGACATTATTTATGCCATATTTGAAAGTGAGTGGGTTTCTCCGATACAAGTCGTGCTGAAGAAGAGTGGAATCACAGTTGTAAAAAATGAGAATAATGAGCTAATTCCCACTAGGGTACAAAACTCTTGGTGAGTTGTATATACTGTAGAAAATTGAACGATGCCACTAGAAAAGACCACTTTCCCTTGCCATTTATTGATCAAATGCTTGAGAGGTTAGTAGGGAAAAGCCATTATTGTTTCTTATATGGGTATTCGGGGTACTTTCAGATTCCTACAGACCCTAGAGATCACGACAAAACCACCTTCACTTGCCCGTTCAGTACCTATGCCTATAAGAGAATGCCATTCGGTCTTTGCAATGCCCCTGGCACATTCCAAAGATGCATGCTATCTATATTTGCTAAATTTATTGAAAAATACATGGATGTGCGTATGGATGATTTTACTGTATATGGCAACTCTTTTGATCAATGTTTACAAGGCCTTGACAAGGTTCTAATCACGGTGTATTGAGAAAAGTTGGTTTTGAACTATGAAAAATGCCACTTTATGGTTGATCATGGCATTGTGTTAGGGCACTTGATCTCTCAAAAAAGAATAGAGGTAGATAAAGCAAAAATTGAGGTGATATCTTCCATGCCTTACCCCATCAACTTGAAAGAGTTGAGGTCCTTCCTTGGACATGTGGAGTTTTACAGGAGGTTCGTCAAGGGCTTTAGTAAAATTGCTCTACCTCTATCCAAGTTATTACAAAAACATGTTGATTTTTGCTTTGATTTTTCTTGTGAGCATGCATTCAATGAGTTGAGGAGTAGATTGATTTAACCTCCTATTTTGACCTCACCCAATTGGGAATTGCCCTTTGAAATTTCATGTGACGCTTCTAATTTAAGTGTAGGGGCAATGCTGGGTCAAAAGGATGGTACTGTTTCTAAAGTAATAGCATACACCTCCAAAACACTTGATGCTGCTCAAAAAAACTATACGACCACTGAAAAAGGAATTGTTTGCAATTGTGTTTGCACTTGATAAATTTAGGCGATATCTCATAAATTCCAAAGTGGTTGTGTACAGATCATGCTGCTGTCAAATACCTATTCCACAAGTCGCAATCAAAACCTCAGCTCTTGAGATGGATGTTACTACTTCAAGATTTTGATTTGGAAGTAAAGGATAGAGCTGGGAATGTAAACCACATTACAGATCATCTTAGTAGATTGCCACTACATACTAGGGGAGTATTAGACTCTAACATGCATTGCGATTCATTTCCTAATTAGTCTCTGTGCACTTTATCTATTATGCAACCATGGTTTGCACATTGGGTTAACTATCTTCCTACTGGACTAATCCCTTCTCACTTGACTCCATTTCAGACACAAAAGCTCAAGAGTGGAGGTTCGTACTATATCTGGAATGCGCCATATTTGTGGAAAATGTGTTTAGACCAAGTGATAAGGAGGTGCATCCCTGAAAAAGAAGCACGGGCTATATTGGAGGCTTGCCACAATACCGTTTGTGGGGGTCACTTTGGATCTAAGAAAATAGCTCGAAAAATTTTGGATGCCGGTCTCTATTGGCCAACCCTTTTCAAGGACTCCTTTACCTATTGCAAGGCATGTGATACAAGCCGATGATTTGGGGGGTGAGTCGTAGACACGAGATGCCACAATAGCCCATCCTTTTCTATGTGGTTTTCGATGCCTATGGGATAGACTTTATGGGACCTTTTCCACCTTCTCACGGCTACACTTATATTCTCCTTTCTGTAGACAACTTGTATAGGTGGGTAGAAGCCATCCCGACCCGAAAAGATGATGCACTTATGGTTGCCAAGTTTCTGAAGTCTACTATCTTGAGTAAGATCAGTGCACCCAAGGTCTTGATTAGCTATCAGGGCACTCATTTCTGCAACAAGCTTCTCAATAACTTTTTTGCAAAATATGGAGTGACCCACAAAGTATCAACCCCTATCACCCACAAACCAATGGTTTAGCCGAAGTATCCAATGGAGAGATAAAGCACATTTTGGAACAGATTGTTAAGCCCTCCAACAAGAACTAAAGTTTGAGACTGGATGATGCTTTGTGGGCCTATCGCACTGTATTTAAGACTCCGATCGGTATGTCACCTTATAGGATCATCTTTGGGAAGTCCTGTAACATTCCAATTGAGCTTAAGCATAGCTCCTATTGGGCTGTTAAGAGTTGTAATGCTAACTTGGAGGAGGCCAGCATGAATCACCTTCTCTAGATTCAAGAGCTAGAAGAACTATAGCTGGATGCTTATCAAAGCTCAGATATATACAAACAGAAAATTAAGCTCATCCACGACTCCAACATTCTAAGAAAGCATTTCCATGAGGAAGATTGAGTGTTGAGGTACCAGGCCCATTTAAAATTCAAGAAGGGAAAATTCAAGACAAGCTGGGATGGCCTTACTCAGTGGTTAAGGCACATGATTTTGGAATGATAGAGCTAAAGGAAGAGGCGTCAGGCAAGATCTTCCAATGCAATGGTCATGTCCTTAAGCTCTATTTGGAATCGGTTGAGCTAGCTTCACACCAAGTCATCCCTTTCATTTCTCTTTTACTTTTCACACATTTTCCATCTTTATCACATTATTTTACATGTGATCGTGCTTGAGTATCCAAAGGGATTTACCAATAGAGTAGAGTTTATTTGCTGTTGTTTGTGTTTGGTTTAATAAACTCCCCATATTTTTCGTTGAGCCCATTATATTCTCCCACCAGAACACACTCAATTGCAGTATTTTGTTTACCCTTCTAGGCACTCCGTGCTCGACATGTAACTGCGAGCTATGCAGAGAGCATTGTTTTGATTAGTGTATGAGGAAGAGATAAGTCGCAGAAGGCCCCCTTACCTCGCTGGCTTACCACACCTTGTTCCTAGCCTTCTATTACTTGAATTTGACTTTGTGTATTGAATTGCATAGATCTTGTGATGGTTTGTTAGGCATAATGGGTAAGTTAAGTGGTTTAGGAGGTTTACTGAGGGTACCCATCAGGGCTGAATAGGCAAAATAGCCTTTGTACCATTTTCTTCATGACCCATTCCATTTTGGTCTTGACATTATGTACTGAGCATTTCACTTTCCTCACGAGCATGGCTAGTCTAAAACTCACTTCATCAAAGATTCTAGGCTTCAGGTCGCGACTTATTGTAATTAGGTTGCAACCTCAACTTCTGCAAAATGCCTCGATACACTATAGGTCACACCTAGATTCCATTAAAGTTGTGACTTGTATTGACAAAAGGGGACCCTCTGTTTTCTTTTCACAGCCAAACTTAGTTTTCTTTTGAAAATTCAATCGTTCCATCACTAATGAAGTAGTACTGGTATGCCAAATAGAATAGCCAGTCCCATAAGTTAGTTCTAGCATTTTGTTTTTCTATCTCTTAATCTAGGATTTCCTTGTCTTGCCTTGGCTATTTTGTTCTTTTCTATTAACGAAAGATGTTGTGCACAAAGAACCTATGTGTTGATAGTGATCTTGAGGAGGAGCCCCCAGTCCATTTATCACAGTCTAAAACCATGAAGAAGTTTGGCAATATGGGGCAGTCTAAGAGCGCTACTTCCCCGAGGGCATTCGAATTTTATCAAGAGGTGGTCAATTTGGGACTAGGTGAACTCATGAAGAAAAGGGCCTAGGCCAACCTGACATTGGTTCGTAGTTCTACACACACTCAGCCACCATAGGCGAACTAGGGATAAGTTATCGTAACCTTGACTTCACTATCGATAGCGTCGACATCCGGGCTTCCTACAAATTACCTGCAGCAGACTGCTGTTAGTTTGAACACCTCAAAATAAATTTGAATCTTGTTGAATGGGAGGCCGCATTTGCAGTGATGGGGGTCGAGAATGCAGGGTCGACCAAGAGGGGCGATAAGTAGTTTTTCGACAGGAAGTACATGAATGAGGAATCAAAGGTCTGGCTCAACTTCATGACTTATAACATCCACCCACTCATGCACATTTTTGATGTTCCCATTGAGGGTGCCCTACTTTTGTACCTTCTCATGACCGGTCAACCATAGATGCGGCATTGATTGCTGGGGACCAAATGCTACACTGTGTCAACAGTGCTCAATCCTTGCTAGTGTTTCTCAATCTCATCACCAACCTATGCAGAGCGAGGAAAATGGTGGAGAAGAAGACAGATCTCACACTCACCCCCATCACTACAAGGATGTTCACTATTCCAAGCCATCTACTGAAGCAGCGGAATCGAGTAGGAGCAGAAAAAGGGGCAAGAGGCTGACTGTGGAGGAACCAGAGGAAGCAATTGAAAAGGGTGATACAGACATCACTCTCAGTTCCCTCAGTGAGTAGATCGCCATTATGAGTGACAAAGTTATATCCTTGAACTAGTAGATTATGGCTATGAGTTTGGAAGATAGAAGTTCATAGATCCTTTAATGCTTCAAATGGCCAAATCGATCCAAGTGGACTTTCCCCTAGGATTTGAAGCAGCATTCTGGTAGCACTCCATCCTTTCCACCACCTTCTTTTTAGAAGAACTGGGTGAGCCTTCAAGGGGAGGAGAGCCTGCAGTGGAGCAGGAGAAGAAGGGGCTGGACCTGAAGGTGGAGCAGGCAGAGAGGAGTGATTTTTATTTTTCATTGTTACTTTTCGTTGTAATTTGTTTTGTTTCTTGACTTGGGTTTTTTGGTTGAGCTTTAACTTTTGTAACTCCTGCTGAAATATGAATAATTGGTTGGCTTGTTTCTCCTTTACCCCTTTTTCACTCTTTCCTATTTACTCTTCCCTTTGATTCTTAGTGGAGTGAGGACACTGCTGTGTTTAAGTGTGGGGGGATTAACTCTTGCGGCTTGTTTTGTTTATTCCTTTCAACAACCGACTACTTCATAGGCAAACTTTATGAGAAATTGTGCTAAATGTTGTAAAAATGCTTAGTGGGGAAGTTTGTCCATCCTAATTTCTTTTAGGTCTTGAAATTTTCTTGTGTTGGTAACCTGCTAGGATCAAGTCGCGACCTAATTAGCCCTAACGATTACCCTTGCTCTCGGTACCATTTAGGTCGTGACATGAATCACATAAGTCACAACATAGGTGCCTAAATCCTTGCATGAGTGTTTTTCTCGTTGCTTGAAGAATTGTTGTGCAGAAAAACTGGTTTTGACTACCTCTGCACTCATTTCAAGTAAATTTCATTACCTTTTGATTTAACCTCATTGAATAAAATTTGGAAAACCTGCCCCACCTTGAATTTGTGGAATTTTAAACTTTGAGTGTGACCTTCTTGTGATCAAGCAAGTACTTTTGGGATTCATGTTTGTTTTTTTTAAAAAGAAAAATTCTTGAGCATTACAACCATTACTCAAGGGTCTGCTTTTGTAATAAGAGTTAAGATGCCCTATAAATAGTACATGTTCTTTGGAACTTAGTGTATGAACAGTAGAGATAGAAACCCTTGTTGGGAGGATAATTTGGGCTTGAATTTCCTATACTGAGTGATTATTCATGCAGTATGCATTCTTTAGAACTTGTTCTAATTCTTGGTTGAAGCATAACATGTTTTAATGCATTGAATATGATAGAGGCATCCATTTCTGCACCTTATATCCAAACACAAGCCTCCACATCATTTATACCCTTTTGTTACCCTTTTTGTTCCATTCTCTGAGTGTTGTGTATATGTATTCTTTAAAACCTCAAGGCATCTTGATAGAATTAAAGTTGAATTTATTTGTTTAAAAAAAGAAAGAGAGAAAGAAAAAGAAGAAGATTAAAGAAAGTGACTCAAAAGATATGAATGATCCCAAAAAAGAGAGGAAAAGAAAGAGAAAAATAAGGCATTTGAAACAAGTCTTCATAAAGCTTCAATTGGCAATTTAGATGTTACCCTTGAGTCATTGATTGATAGCGTGCATACACATGACACTCATTTCTCTATTTCATCTACTCCATGTGGCCTATTTCCATCATTACAAACCATAAAGTCCTTTTGATTCATTGTATTGATGCATAAATAGTGGAGATTCTAGAACTATTACAAGCTTATGGTAGGGTGTTTTCTACTTGAATGATGAGTGAAAGGTACCCCAATGAGGAGAGATAGTGAGGCAGCACATGCACCCCATGAGTGAATCTCTAGTGTTCATACATCCAAAATCCATTGTGCTTTGTAGCTAGTTATTGGGCATTGTTCATGTTATTATTGATGTTTCCCTAGGGGATGAGAGTTAAATTGGTTCTAGGACTAATTTTTTTTAGAACATGTTGATATGCTCAATTGTGCTTGTATGATTTTGGGAATGGTTCAAGTCTTTGTCCAGGAGTACAAAAGTTTAAGTGTGGGAGAGTGATAAACATTAATATTTACATGGTTTTCCTACCTAATTTTTGGCATTCTATAACCCGTTTACCCTGTCTTGCATGCAATTCAGCCTCTTTTGCCTATATCGACCTATTGATTGCAAAAATCACTAACACATAAGGGAAAAGGGGTGAATTATCTCTTTTAGCTGTGTATGCCTTCGAATTTTAGTGTTTGATTCCTTAACAAGGCTCTCTACTTCTTTGCAGGTATGTGAGGGAGATGCTCAAACCCGAGGATGAGTTGGAAGGAGCTAGAGTTCGTTGAAGGCAAGAAATTTGCAAGTAGAGTGCCACTAGGCCTATTTAGTCATGACCATAAATAATAGGTCGCAACTTTGATGCAACTTCAAAGGATGTCTTGACCTTATACGTTGCGACATACTTAAATGAAGTCCCGACCTTACTATTATTAAGTCACAATATAATTGTTGAAAATACAGCTGTGCGTTTTTTATTAGGTCAACAGCCTTCTGCACATAAAAAGGGAATCCACCATGAAATCAGACCTATTTTGTAGATTCGAAGAATCCTGTGGAAGCCATTGCTCTCACTTTGGAAGCAACCACTCATCCCTACTCATTCCCCTTCCATTTTCCAACACCTCCCTTTATCTCCCACCATTCCCAACCATCCAAGCCTCATTCATCACTCTTTCTTTCACACTTTCATCTTCATCTTCACCTCTCCCATGGCAGAAAACCTTTGTGATTGCAGCTGCGTCCTTGAAGCCATGAGAGGCTAAACCCTTATCCTCTTGGTGATGGAGAACAAGGCTTGAGCTCTGGGATTCATTGGGGAGTATTCCTAGTCTAATCTTGTATTTGAACATTTGTAGAGATTTCTAGATTTAGATGTTTATACTGTTATATGAATTGAATTTACATATTTGTAATCTTTCAGTTGGACTATGTATTTAAATTGGATGCTGTTTATGCTGATTAGTATATATATTTCAGTTTTGATTCCTTATGTTCACCTGGTTATCAACGATTATTGGTAGCTAGTCATCATTGGGTTTTTGTGATTGTGATTGCAATCCTTTAAGTTCATGAGCATCATTCATCCATTATACATTCTGACTGGTTTTTAACAATGTTTTAAGGAATGCTCATTAACTTGGATTCAAGTGAATTTTATTAATTAAATCATTGGACCTAAGTGATTGCTTAGGGTTTCTTAATAGACTCAGAAGGATTAACCTCCTATGCCACAGTTAGAGTAAGGAAAGCTTAGTTCCCATCACTGAGAGTCCGTTTCTCAAACATCCCCTTTAATCCAAAGCACACTTTCAATTATCAAAAAAACCAAAAATATTTTACTACGAACATTTCCTTTGTTTTGTGTCACAGCTTTCATTTACCGAATCAAAACCCCCCTTTTCACCCAAGTTTAGCATGTTTTCAATAACCAATTTAGACTAGGATAGCCAATAAACCGCTCGTTGAGAAGAACGATTGGTTGCCCACTAAACTGCATTATTTTGGGTGCAACTATTTTGTATCAAATTGAAAGGTGACAAAACTGTGTCTGATCATCCCCCACACTTAAACATAACATTGTCCTCAATGAAAAGAACGAAAGCATAAGGGAGTTAACCAGCAAGACAGGGAAGTCCAAGAACTATGCATTTCAAGACAAACAACACAAAAGTACTTGAAAGTAGTAGGCAAACATGATCATTTACAAAAGTATCCAGCCAAATGACATACAACCAACAAAAAGAAAACTAAAGAAAAAGAAAAAAAACTAAAGAAATACAAAGCTGCATGGCATCCTCCTCCTTGTCTCCATCCTCATCTAGTCCCATCGAGGACAGGCCAGCTCAAGAATCCTTGCCCCATGCAGCACATCCTCTTCCTCGGGAGGCAACTGGAAATGCAAGTGCTCTGTGATAAGGGCGTCCATCTTATGCTTGCACCTCTAGTCATGTTCAAGCTACTAAAGAATGGTGAGGTGAAGCTATCAGAAATCAGCAAAGAGAGACTTCAAAGTGACTTGCTCAGGAGCAGATGGATGACTATGTACTTGCAGTGCAGCAATATCAGGGATAGGAGTGGTGATCGGATGTGATTTTGTCATCTTCTGGTTTGATACAAAATGATTGCACCTAAAATAATGTAGTATAGTGGGCAACCAATCATTCTTCTTGAGGAGCAATTTGTTGGATATCCTAGTTTAAATTGGTTATCGAAAAGGTTTGTATCTCTAATGTCACGACCTAAATGGTACAGAGAGAAAGGTTGACCATCAAGGCTATGTAGGTCACGACCAGAGGTAAAGCCAGTCATGACTTCAACCTAGCAGGCTACCAACACATGAAAATTTCACGACCTAAGAGGCTAAGTATCACAACACAAAAAAAATTCAGTATTTAGCACAATTTATCACAAATTTTGACTTTGACACAGTTGGTTCTTGAAGGGAATAAACAAAATGTACCACAAGAGTTTATCCCCCCCACTTAGTCACAACAGTGTCCTCACTGCACTAAGAATGAATGGGAGAGAAATGAACAGAAAAGAGTGCAAAAGGGGTAAAGCATAAACAAGCAAACCAATTATTCACATTTAGGGACAACAAAAGTCAAAGTTTAGCCATAAACCAAGCTCAGAAATAAAGCAAATTACAACTAAAAAAACAATGAAAAATAAAAATCACTCCTCTCTGCCAACTCCACCTTCATGTCTAGGCCCTTCTTCTTCTACTCCAGCTTCTGTTCTTTCTCCTATAGGCTCTCCTCCTCTTGAAGGCTTGTCCAGTCCCTTTGAAAAGAAGGTGGTGGAAGGGATGAAGTACTGCCAAAATGCTGCTTTGAATCCTGGGGGGAAGTCCACTTGGAGCGATTTGGTCATTTGAAGCATCAAAGGATCCATGAACCTCTGTCTTTTAAACTCGTTGGCAACCATTTGCTGGTTCAAAGATATAACCTGGTCACTCAGAATGGTGATCTACTCGCTGAGTGAACTGAGAGTGATGTCAGTATCACCCTCTTCAGTTTCTTCCTTTGGTTCCTCCATAGCTGGCCTCTTGCCCTTTTTTCTGCTCCTACTCGATTCTGCTACTTTAGTAGATGGCTTGGAAGTAGTGAACATCTTTGTAGTGACGGGGGCGACTATGTATGTGATTGCTCGGGACAAAATGTTGCTCTGAAGATGATAGATACAGAGCAGAATCACTAACCATTTGCCTTGCTCTACATAGGTTAGTGATGAGATGGGGAAACACTAGCAAGGATTGAGCACTGTTGATACAGAGCAACATTTTGTCCTGAGCAATCACAGCCACATCTACCAATTGACTAGTCATGAGAAGATACAGCAGCAGGGCACCCTCAATGGTGACATCAGAAATATGAGCGAATGGGCGGATGTTGTAAGTCATGAAGTTGAGCTAGACCTTCGCTTCATCATTTATGTAGTTCCTCTCAAAAAACTACTTATCGCCCCTCCTGGTCCACCCTGCATTCTTGACCCCCATTATTGCAAACGCGACCTCCCAATCAACAAGATTCAAATTAATTTTGAGGCACTGAAACTGACAACGATCAACTATAGGTAGGTTGTAGAAACATCGTATGTCTGCAGCATCGATAGTGAATTCAAGGTTCTTACAGCTTACCCCTAGTTCACCTATGGTGGCAGAGTGCTTGTAGAACTCATGAACTAATGTCAGGTTGGCCTGCATCCTTTTCTTCATGAGTTCACCCAGTCCCAAATCCACCGCCTTTTGATAAAATTCAAACTGCCGGGTCTTGAGGAAGTCGCTCTCTTGGACTGCCCCCTATTGCCAAACTTCTTCACGGTTTTAGCCGGTGACTAATGGACCAGAGGTTCCTCCTTTGGGTCACTGTCAACATGTAAGTTCTTTGTGCGCACCATCTTCCGTTAAAAAAAAGAACAAAATAGCCATGGCAAAACAAGGAAATCCTAGAGTAAGAGACAGAAAAACAGAATGGTAGAACTAACTTATGGGGCTGGCTATCCTATTCGGCAGACCAATGTCACTTGATTAGTGATGGAACAATTAAATTTTCTAAAGAAAAATGAGTTTGGCTGTGAAAACACAGAGGGGTCCCTTTCTATCATTACAGGTCACGACTTGTATGGGTTATGGTTGAGACCTATATTCTACCGAGAGTATTTTGCAAAAGTTTAGGTCGCAACTTGAATACAATAGGTCATGACCTAAAGTCCAGAATCTTTGAAAAATGGAGTTTCAACCCAGTCATGCTCATGGGGGAAAGAGTATTTCACAGCCAATCAGTCTAACGCATAAATGAGGTTTTCAAAATGAAGTACAATTAGAAATCACAGTAGCATTGACAGCAAATCATCACTCCTAACTCCAAATCCCAAAACTAAGAGAATAGTGTTAGGATAGCATTTGACCAAGAGGGGGGTGAATTGGTCTAAATAAAATTTTCGCAACTTTTGAAAATAAAGCAGAGAGAAGGAAATAATGAACACAAAGATTTATACTAGTTCGGTCCACTTGACCTACGTCTAGTCCTTAGAATCCTCTGAGCTTTTCAAATCCACTAATCAACAATTTCTACACCAGTAATGAAAGAGAGACTCTCCCCCTTCCTAACTCAATACAACACACTGACACTTTTGCTCGTGTCTCTTACACTCAAGATTCTCTAATCTTGAGTAACTCTCACAGAACCAATGTTTGAACAAGAATATTCTCCTTTATGAGAATTAAATGATAAGCACTGAAGAATTTATGATTGTGAGAATGAAAACAGAGGAGGTAGATAAAGAACAATAAATGAAGTATTCCAGTAGTTGTGTTCTCTGCCTCTCTCATCTTGAATGCTTCTCTATTTATAGTTGGGAAGTAATAAATATCCGTTAGAAACAATTTTCTTTTCGTTACTCTCATCTTCTTCATCCAGCTTCTCTCATTAAATGCTTCTAACACGAAGTATGGTCATCTACTGAGTTTTTGTCCGTTGAATGCTTTTCCGGTGAGACAATCAAACATTCCATACTTTGTTAATCATTAAAATAGATGAGCATTTATTAGAGCAGATGGTGTTGAGATAATGTTTTGATGATGACAATTATGTTTTTTAACTTATGACAATTCTTCACTATTATTTCTTCAAACACTCGAGTTTTGTCATTTATCACTCGAGTATTCTTTTACTGACAGTGACTCAGAGTGTCAGAAGCTTTTCGTTATTCTCAAATCTTTCCTTCTTTATCCTTCATTTATTTGAATCTCATCCACTCTAATAAATGCTCATTTATTTTAATGATTAACAGAGTATGGAATGTCTTATTGCCTCACCAGAAAAGGATTCAATGGACATAATCACAGAGATGACCATACCTCGTGTCAGAAGCATTTAATACGAGAAGTTGAATGACGAAGATGAGAGTAACAGAAACCTGAATGTCTCTAATGGATAATTAATACTTCCCAACTATAAAAGGAGAAGCATTCAAGTTCAGAGGATAGAGAACGCAACTACTGATATACACATTTACTATTCTTCATCTACCTCCTCTGTTTTCATTCTCACGATCATAAATACTTCAGTGTTCATCATTTAATTCTTAAAAAGGAGAATATTCTTAGTCAATCTTTGATTCTGTGAGAGTAACTCAAGATTAGAGAATCTTGAGTGTCAAAGACATGAGCAAAAGTTTTAGTGGGTTGAATTGAGTTTGAAAGGGGGAGAGTCTTCCTTCATTGTTGTTGTAATATTCATTTATCAGTGGATTTAAAACGCTCAGAGGATTTTGAGGATTGGACATAGGTCAAGTGGACCGAACCAGGATAAATATCTATGTTCATTATTCTTCTCTCTTTGTTTTACTTCCAAATATTGCAAAAAATTTATTTAGACCAATTCACCCCCTCTTGGTCAAATCCTATACTAACAGATGGGATTCAAATAAATGAAGCATAAAGAAGGAAAGATTTGAGAATAACGAAAAGTTCTGATGTTCTGAATCACTGTCAGTAAAAGAGTACTCGAGTGATGTATAACAATACTCGAGTGTTTGTGAGAAAAAACAGTGCAGAATTCAAAATACTTTTGTTATTACTCGAGTTTTGAGGTTAAAGCTTGGAAGTATTCTCATTACTCAAGTGATTATAAAGATACTCGAGTGTTTGTGAGTTAATTTGTAACAATACTTTCATTGCTTCTTGAGTTCTATCAAAAGTTTTGTCATTACTTGAGTGTTAGATAATAAAACTCGAGTTTAACTGTGTTTTAGTCAAACAAAAATTTATAAGTTCTTCGATACTCAAGTTTTATACTCTAATACTTCAAGTTTTAAGTATGTGAAAACAACACTTCCATTGCTCATCGAGTTTCCTTTGAAGTATTCAACCTGAAGACAAATTTTAGGCTCGATACTTGAGTTCTGTCTCACAGGACTCGAGCATTAGCAACACTTTTGCTGAAACTTCAAGTTTTTAAAGAAGTACTGAAGTTCAAAAAGATTTTCTCGACCCGATACTTGAGTTTTATTTCTTAATACTCGAGTATTAGCAATACTTTTGCTAATACTTCAAGTTTTCAAAGAAGTATTGTAATTCAAAAGGTTTTCTAAGATCGATACTCGAGTTCTGTATAACATAACTCGAGTTTTAACAACACTTCCACTAAAACTTGAGTTCCATTGAAAGTATTGATTTTCTGAAACCTGTTTTGGCACTCGAAATCCCATAAAGTTTTTGTGAAAACATTGAATAAGTTCAAAAACATAATTGTCATCATCAAAACATTATCTCAACAAATAGAAAACTAAACTATCTACTAAACAAGAAACGGAAAGAAGGAGATACCTTGAGAGGGAGGAAGAAGAACAACTGCAACCAAATGAAGGGAAAGGAAGACAAGAGGAGGAACTCACTCTTGGAACTTTGGCAAATGTAATGGGGAGGGGGATGGGTATTTATAGAAAGGAAGAGAGTGATGGAGAGATGCAACCTTTGGCTTGGAATGGTTGTAATGGTAAGAAATGGAAAGGTTGCAGCGGTTGAAGGGAAGGAGAAGAGGGAAGGTCACGACGGCTGCTGAGAAGAAAAGAGGAGTCACGAGGGTTTCTGATATAAGTGTCCTAGGGTTTTGGATACACAGACACAAGTCATGACTTGCAACATATTAGGTCGCGACCTATTTGGACACATGTCGCGACTAGACATCCATAAGTCACGACATACAAGAGGCGAAAGAGAGGTGCTCAGCACTCAAGGCCACAACTAAAATTATGTACGTCGTGACTAAAATAGTACCAAGGCCACTTTGCCTATTTACTCCTGGTCAATACCCCTAGCAAGCCTCCTAACCCACTTAGCCTACCCAACATGCATAACAAACCATCACAAGATCTATGCAATTCAATACACAAAGTCAAATTCAAGCAATAGAAGGTTAGGAACGCTTTAAACAAGGTTTGGTAAGCCAAAGAGGCAAGGGGGCTTTACACAACTTACCTCTTCCTCATACACAACTCAATGCAATGCTCTCTGCACATCTCGCAGTCACATGCCAGACACGGAGTGCCTAGATGGGTAAATGAAATAATGCAATTGAGTGTGTGATGGTGGAAGAATACAATAGGCTCAACAAAAAACATGGGGAGTTTATTAAACAAAACAAATACAATAGAAAATAAACTCTACTCTTCTGGTACATTCCTTTCAATACTCAAGGATGATCACATGTAAAATAATTCAGCAAAGATAGAATCTATATCATTTTCCAACTATCATATAACATAAAAAATTCACGTACATGCATCCTCATTTTTGTCCAGCAGCAAGAACAAGGGTTTAATGCCAAATATTCATCTCAAACTCAATTCAACTCAAACTTGTCATCAACATGCAACAAAACATGCAGAGTTTATTTGTGGCACTTAATGCTTAAGATTCTTGCTTTCTCTCACTAGGTCTATTAAAGACCGCTCTTGAAATTCATGAATCACAAGCTTAGAGAGAACACTAAATCGATAGGAAGGGAAAGCAAGACCCATACACTAATTAAATAACTCAAAGCACAATGATTGGCCCTAGGGCACAATTTCCAACATTTTCATGGAAAAATCAAGCTACAATACCACTTACCTTCGACATTCAACTTGATTTTCCCTTCCCTGTTGCTTGTTCTATTCCCCTCATCTTCTTTCTCTTTTCTCCAGCTGAAACACAAATGAATGGGTTAGAAGTGAAACTTGGAAACTTTTAAAAAATCTGCACTAAGTGTTTTTATTAAGTTGTGGGGGCCCACTTCCATTGCTAGAGCAACTTTACACTGATAAAATCTACTACTTTGGCAAATATCTCTCATTATTCTTCCATCTTTAATAAAAAGATGACAAGTGGCCTCATTCAATCCCCCAATCTTCTTTTCCCCAAAATACCCTTATGTTGTTTGATTTCAGTCTACGAGAAATATTTTTCAAGAATTCCCTGTTCACTAAGCCAATGTAGGGTCCTTAAAAATTCCCATAATTCAATAACTCATTAGGGTATTTTCCTTATCACCAAACTCAATCTAGAAATGCCCTTAATTAATTTTTTTCCGAAAACCAAAATTCGTTGATTTTCGATTCCTTTACTACCGTTCTGGCAAATTGTTTTTGACTTTTTTCTGAAAACAATTTTATAAATTAGGACATTTTACGAGCTATTTTTATCCATTTTAAAAGTACATGTTTGAGGCATCTAGACAATTTAAATAATAATATTTGACTAAAAACTCATTAAATAGCTAAAATATCAAAGTCTTGAAAATTTTCCACTAAGGGTACTTTTGTCATTTTAACCTCAACGGGCTTCAATTATTGATTAGTGGATTTTTCTCAACCTGTCTGTGCCTAGAGTCATTTTTTGGCATTTTGGTCAAAATTACCAAAATGCTCTTGACTTTCCCAAAAGGACCATTTTGCCCTTACATTTTTTACATTTGTAAAATGGCAACTCTAGACTTCCTTTCATCTTTTTTCACTCTCTAGACCCTTTATTCATTTGCAGCCCTTCGTTTATCCTTCCTTTCTAGTTACTAAAAATGTGGATGTTACAAATTTGGTAGTCGAATGGGTTGCTAAAGCTTCATTGAAAGGGTCTTACCCCCTTGATTTGGTATTCAGACCATGTTTGACTCTTCGCCGGTTACTCGCAGAGGATGCTCAACTAATTGATGTGTATCCTGGATGATAGAATTGTATCTTGTTAGAGTGTTTTGGCTTTTGTTTTTGTATTGTGTAACTGTAGTTTCTTTTGTTATTTTGATCTTGAACTGTCTGCTATGTACTGGTTAGCTGATTTAATGCAAAAAAATATGAATAAATAAATAAATAAATTCACAACTATTATTTGGATTGTACATACATGAAGCGCACACAAGTGATTAAGTTGATTCACTAGTCCATCGGATAATTATTTTTAGTCTGATCTAAATAATATATCTAATCTAAATAATAATACTATCTATTATTAGGCGATCTAATCTAAATTATATAATAGGTGTCATGTACGTCCACTACCAAAAAAAAAATACATTCAGCAATGACAAAAAAAGTCGCCACTGAAGGATACCTTCAGCGGCGACAAAATGTATCTTTCAGTGGTGACTTTTTCGTCGTCGCTAAAGGGCCCTTCAGCGGCGACAATTTAGCTACATTTTCAGAGGCGACTTTTTATGTTGCCGCTAAAGGTCCAAATTTTTTAAAAATTTAAAATTATTTAAAAATTAATTATTTAAATTTTTTAAAATTTATTACCTTCAGCAGCAACTTTTTCTGTCGCCGCTGAAGGTAGGAATTTTTTTAAAATTTAAAATTATTTAAAATTTAATTATTTAATTTTTTTTTAATTTATTATCTTCAGCGGCGACTTTTTTTGTTGCCATTGAAAGTATGAATTTTTTGAAAATTTTAAATAATTTAAAATTTAACTATTTAAATTTTTTAAAAATTTATTACCTTAGTGGTAACTTTTTCTGTGTTTTGGAAGCTTTGACTCTTAATTACATGGATAGAAATTTTACTCAAAAAAAAGAAAAGAATACTTCAGGGATTCAATTAACAACTTGTTAGTTTAACGTATATATATTTTTTTTTTTAGTGAATTTAACGTATATAGTTTAAATATACAATATAACCGCTTATCTTGAGATTTACGATTATGTGTCTTCCTTTTTTTTTGGCAAAACACACTCCGCATTTTGATGACTTACAATAAGGCTATCTATTTATCTATTTCTAGAAAGTAATTAACTTATAATAAGCACTAAATGATATTTCCCTATGTTGGAATATGATGGTCCACCCTTTGTGGATTTGGACCCAAGCCCATTTGAAGTGGGGCATAAATGAAAATAGAGGAAGTATGGGTCAATAGAGGTAGTTTGCCCTTTATATTTTTGAATTTTAAATTATAATAACTACCTACACTATTTTACGGGAGTGAGAGTCAGTTTTGGAACACAAGTGTGAAAAATGATAACTTCCCCGAGAAAACGCTCTCAAATTTTCTCCCTATGTTTTCTATTCTACTTTTTCCTTCTGGTGCATTTGCTGTGCAACGTAATCGGAGTCCAAAATCGGTGCTCCGGTTCTCGCGTGGGTATTCTGTGAGTCGATGGATTCCAGGTACGCCCGAAATCCTATAGTGGTATCAGAACAAACGATTTGTTCTACAGTGGTATCATTCTTCTTTGTTTATCCCGCCAATAGATTAATGAATCAAATTTTCCTGTGAAGCACCGTTTTTGTACTTGAGATTATAGTTTGAGGAAATCAATGAAACTATTTTAGAGGTGTGAAATAGATATAATCCAAAATTTTGGAAGCCGAAAGAAGAGAGGAAACAGTGAAAGAACGTTGGGATAAACATAAAAACGGATTTTTTCGTTTTTGAGATTGGGTCACTAAAAAACAACATTTTTAGGACACAAAATTAGTCCCATTGTGTAGATCTCAAAAAAACGAAGAAAATGACACC
>QFDD01001597.1:0-22707 GCA_006871305.1 Vachellia collinsii | reverse complement strand
CAAATATGTTAGAAGTAAGGTATTATTATTCATGTCATGGCATACTAGTTTATTCAATTAATCATACATGTTGATGCTTTTGTTAGAAGTATTTGCTATTGTGATTTCTTGAAATCTCACCCTTTCCAATGACTAACAATAGGCACAAGTTTCAAGGACAAAGGAAAAGATGTGCAAAAGTAAGTGAAGATGGTTTTCATGAACATGTATAAGTTGCACATGTTTTTTTGTACATGCCTCTTGATGTATATGTGCATAACTTTAAATTTTGGATGAATGTAAATTAAACTCCTACACTAAATCATTTTGGTGCTATGTAATGTAATTAAGTGTGTTGTGGTGTGAAATGCATGAAGAAGGTGAATTGAGCATGCAAATTGGTTGAAAAGGGGTCCAAAGCTCTTAAATGTGACAAAATAGGATATTTTGAGCAAATGAAGTCCAAAAGCCATGAAATTTTGCATGCAAATAGATCTTGTCATAAGCTTTCTAAAGAGCCATAGATTGCTTAATTTGGACTTGTTTACAAAAGCTATGCATTTTCCAAGTTCAACTGAAAAACCAGAAAAATGATAGCAGTAGGGTTCGCCCTAGCGAAAGTGCTCAAAGAAGGAAATTTTCGCATTTTGTAGGAGTTCACCACAGTGAACTTGGTCAGAAAACAAATCTATTTTAAGTTTGGAAAGTTCGCCGCAACGAAATCCCAAAATATTGACCAAATGAATGTTGATTTTTTATATTCTTTTTAGCTTTGCTTGAGCATTGCTTTGGTTCAAGAAGTAGTTTTGCCCTTTAAGGGATTGAACAAGCTTTCATTAGAGATCTTAATCACTTGATTTAAATTTTTCTATAATTAGTTATGAATTTTTAAAATTAGGCCAAAATTCAAAGTTACCAAATAATTATTGACTCAAGTGGGTGTTTTGAAATTCACTAAGTTAATTAATTCTAGTCTATCTAATGATCTCAAATGATCTAGTTAATGTTTCTAATAGGTAATAAATCAGAGATAAGTGAGGTATTACAAGGTACCCCCCAAAAAAGCTCTCCTCCGCTCTATTAAAATCTCTCCTCCCCCTTACGAATTATGACTCTCCGTTGCTCCTTCTCATGCAGTCTTGTGCTTATGTGCTGCCCCGCAGCCACAGTCGCAGGGAGACACAAGAAGGCGTGAAACATAAGATGGACCCCACTTGACTTAAAAAAAGCCCTTGTATTGATCTGCCTCTCATTTATAAGCTGTTTCTTCGTTTGTGCTGTAATGTGCGTTCGATTGGTTTTCGTTTTGAGACAGGGTTCGTAAACCCTGATTTATCATTGCATTGCTGACTCATTTTTTCCTCTTGCTGCTTTGGTGGAGTCTTCTACTAATTATAAAACCAAGAGGCGTACATTTATAAGACACGTCATTATAATTTTCACATGCTTTATTTATTGTTAGATAAACTACGTAATATTTTGGGATAATAAAATCTACGAAGTTGGAAAGGAGAAAAATGGTTGATTATATAATGGAGAAGATTCCAAAAATCGTAGAGTTGGAAATAATGCCAGCGGAGCTTCAACGGAGAATAGTGATAACATGACATTTTGCTTCTACGAAGTTTGTTTTTTACTTGCAAAGCCCCCAACAACTTTTTTATGGTTCTACAACTTCATTGGAAATAACAGTTTGGTAAGACAAGATCTATGTTTGCCAGATTACATGATGCCGTCTAAGGCTTTGATGATTAAATGACTAGCGTGCCATAAGTTCGTCTAAGACTATAATGTTAATTTAAAAAAATATAAATAGTTCCCGCCAAATACTTATTAATCCTTTATCACTTTAATCAGAGATCTCAAGTCAATGCTCTAAGAATGCTGTAGTCTTAAATTTTTGTTAGTGAAGCTTTGTCAGTTCTCCCCTGCTCAATCCAGATCAGTATAAACCTCTAATAAATCCTTCAAATTAAAATAAAGTAGGTCTAAGGTATTTGATGCATGGGCAAAAGGGAAAGAAAAGAATGTAAATACTGATGTTTAAGGTTTCTTCTATCATTTGTGAGAAATTCTTCTCAACAGTTTCAAGAATATAATGAGTTCCCATTAGGGTATCAAAATGCCTCCACGATGGGCATAGAGCATAATCCACTTGGAAACTGACTAATATTTTGATGAAGAAAAATTGAATCAAGTTTACCTTTCAATCTTCATTTCAATCAACTTATACTTCAAATGATATCAGTATCAAGGTTTAAGTTTGAAGTAAATTTATTCGAGGTTCAGTCCATGTCCTCTCTTTTTACTCTTTATTAATGATATTCAACGTAAGATAGAAAATCTGTATCAAGCAGTATTATTTACAAGCCATAAACTGCATGATTCATCCCTTGAATTCCATGCAATACCCGGAAAATAAATGTTTTCTTACAAAGAAAAGAAAAGAATAATAAGACCAAAGAAAGCACCAAGTGGCCGAATGAAGCAGAACCGGTATTTGTATACTCTCTTGAAATCATACAAATAGGTGAACAACTATACCGCAGCATAACAACCACTCTTACTTCTACAAGATCCTATCAGGGAAAGCATTTCATCCTCTGCAATGAGACATAAGTCAACTACAGAAAAATAAAGATTATAGTATTATCAAGTGCGTCCTGAACTAGTTCCATCCATTTTTACCTGTCTTTCAATTTCAACAGCTGAAGCAGCTACCCTGCGTTTCAAATTCGATCTGTCTCGTTCGCAATCTTCACTCTGGATGTCTGAAAATAAATAAATGAGCAAGAGTCAGAAAGAATGTGAACGAATCCAATGTAGGAAAAGACAGACAAATGAATATGATCTGACCAAGTGACTAAAGAATTGATTCATGCCAGTCTAAAATCTGCACGTTCTCATACCATCATCCTAGTAACCCCGTCTAATAGGGATTAACTCTAATGAAAGATGTTAGTTCCTCATAATTTAGCAAATTAAATTTCATATTCCCACTGAGAGGTACCCATATTCAGTGCTCGATAGTATTTGAAACATGATTGTTTATAATAGAAGGATATTTGTGCATTACTAAAAATAATAATAATAATAAAAACTTCAACTTCTTGCCCATCTCATACGGTCATCCCAGAATCCACATGACAATGGCTGAAGGGACTCCAATGCTGTGACTCTCTTAATTCAGCTTGTTACTTCCCAGTACCAAGACACTTTTAATTGAATTAATCTATATGTTGTGCAAGTTCGTGTTCAATCAATCAAATTCTCACATTAAATCGAAATTACATACATCTCCATTCTATTTTCAACATTGTGCAAAATTCAGTAATCCAGCAGTTCTACACATTCCTTTGACACGCCTTCTTAAGACTTCAACATTTAATTATTTCAATTTTATGTAAATCATAGTCAGATACCCTCCATTTCTTTTTGCCACATCAGCTTTGTTTGCGCAAGAGCCCAAGACTATTTTTTTTTTACCCCAGTCTCTTTATCATTCTCAAACAACTTTCATTTTTTTAATACTTTTTGGTCATGTTTGAAGATTCCCCCGCATAAGGGAAATTAGCCCGCCTCACTTTAGCCGAGGAAAGAAGTGATCTGCAGAAACTAAAAATGTGTTGCCAATTTCGCCTTGCATTATGAAACATTTTGACTATACAGTCCTTTTGGATCTAAAAACGCCCCTAACCTTCACTTATCATTCATTTTTATCTCACTTTTCATTCAATTAGCTGACATTTGAGATCACTATATTAAGGCCATAGAAAGGCCACAAGAGTAACTACGTCATGTCCAAATCATTAGCGAACCAGGTTCATATATAATGAATAAAAATTAGTAGAGCCCCATGACCTGACATCTCTACAATCTAACTCAACTATCAGATAAGCATAATATGTCTCATGGGTAAGTATGGTGTACATGAACCGCTATAGTGTGAGCATCTACCCATGCAAATGGTCTCTAGTTGAAAGCCGATGAGCCAAAGTTAGCTATGTATGATGATTAAATTGATATGTTTTGCATCTACTAGTGCAAAGAGATTTTTAAATTGATACCAATACAAATTAGCTGATTTTTTTAATTAGAGTGAGAGGCACTAGTGGTCTGAGGTTACAAGTGAGATCAAATCGGTAACGTTCCACTTATAGGAGAGCACTCATACAAGTAGTCTGCAAGGCCATTGGCAGATGTTTCATTTGATATCATAGGCAGTTGAGGAAAAAAAGGAAGGGAAAAGGGCTTTAAACGTTGGGCTAAAACCAAAAAGAAAGCTGAATTTAGCGAGTTCTTACCGTAGTAATAGGATGACAGAATGGTAATACGCTCTGTTGGCTGGAAAAGCAGGAAAAAAATTATCTTAGTACTGAGGCATAAGTATATAGACAATTTGTTTAGTATTTACAAAGCTAGCTCCAACGAGATATAACAAGAAAAATAATGTACAAAATTATTGGCTAGTTTAAAGATTGTAGGATATACATAAGGTTCACCTATCAGCAGATAACTTAGATGTTGGAGAGTGAATCCATTGAGTACATCATATTTTTCAGTTCATGGAAGAAAATAAGAATTTTTCATTTCATAAATATTAATTATTTTTTTGTATAAAAATTATTAAATCAAAAGGATTAAACGATCTGTGAACATCCATCCAAAATTTGAGAGATCCAATAAAATATAACCACAACAAAAACTTCAAATAAACATAAAAATTTATGTGCATGATCAGTAAATAAACATCAAATCCAGGGAAATTCAATGCTGAAAGAAGGATACAATTTTAAAGTTTACCATGACAAATATCCCCTCTTGACGAGTAGGCAGTTCCTCGAGCTTTCTCAACGTATCATCACCTTTAGTGACCCTTCCAAATATTGCATACTGAAAAAGGCATACATCAGAATATTAATTAGAATCATTCTAATTCCATTTGAGTTAATAATGTTATGCAACAATGTTTGGCAAGTATAGCTTGGCAACCTGGCCATCAAGATGAGGAGCATCTCCTAGAAGCATTGAAAATGAAGATCCACCACTGTCTGGGTCACTATACCTGTAAGAGAACAAAAAAAACATCAAATACTCGGCAATCATTCAAACCAGGTATAAGAATGGTTCAAAATGTCAGAGCCAGAGCAATATGATAATGAAAACTAAGTTACATAAGCAATATCGTCCAAAACGTTTGTGTGAAAACTCCAAGAATATAAACTTGCCTGAGTGCTAGCTGATAAATGGCATCAACATGGCTATGTCAGTTTCACAAAGAGACATTTCACATGTATTCAATAAACTAGTAACAGCCCTACTCCTAACATTTCAAAAAGTGGCTTCTCTTATATTATCCTCAATGCACCAAAATTGTAAGAATTCCAAAGATATTGGCACAAAATAAATCCAGTATCATTATCTTTCATTATCAATTTTCCATTTCCAACTTATTATACACTAAGTCTTCTCCTTCAAGGACATCAACGTAATATCTGACCATATACAAATCAATACTTGATAGACAGAGTTACATGCCATCTTAATAATTCATCAACCCTAATAGAACTTGTTTTCAGTGGATATCATATCCGGCCAAACCTGTGCAGTTCCTTATTCTCCACATTAATACTTTAACGGTATGACTCTCACGAACAAGACATAATAATCTGTACAAATGTCAAACCTGAGCTAGATATTTTTCAAGAGGTAATTATTCAATGATACATGGATAGTAAGATTACCATATCAAACAAAAAGTCGGAAAACAATTTGACTAACAAGAAACCAATGAGATTTTGCAATTCTCGGTGAAGTTCTGCACCACTCTACCCTTTGAAATTTCCTTAGAACTTATTGCAAATTTAAACAGAAATATAATTGATCTTAAGTGATTCATTATGCTAAATGTAGTATAGACTGACAATCCATGTAGTAAACCTAGATGTAAAAGCAATTAGATGTCAAAAATAGAACCACGATCACACAGATGCCTTGTCCGGGAGAGATCTTACCTTCCCATAGAAAGAATGCCTCTAACATGTTTGACTTGGCTAAACTCACCAACAACAGTCTTTTCAGCTTCTCCTTTTTGTTCGTCGTTCATGGGAGCGGATCTTCCACCCTTAACGTCCGCTACTTGGGCCACAAAGCCCTTGTCTACCTGAGATTCAATTTGAACCCTCTTCGGCTAAGAACAAGAAATACCGACCAAGTGCTAGGTTGCATAGGTTCAGAGAATAGTACCCGGAAAAAATTATTTGTGTTATAGCATCCAAGTCGCACAAGTTTAAAAATGTGATCAACGGTTTTGGGTGCAACTGTCGGCAAGAAACCGAATTCAATATCCCCGTAATTCGTCTGCATTCAAAAACCAAAGTTATTCAGACTAACAGCAAAAACCTATATGAATACTAGAAATGGTTATCTACCGCATATTCTCAAGCAAGAAGGGATCTTTTATTCCTTGAGCAACTCATATCAAAATTTCACTCCGACCTAGCACCCGAAAGAATAAAACTGCTCTGGATGGTCCTATTAAACAAAATGGGTTATTCATAGTTGGGTTTCGCATCATCATTATCATCCATGAACAATAAGTACACATTCATGAAAGGGATCGTCCTCGCAGATTTGGCATCTAAATAAGTTGTACCAAATCATTCTGCAAAAGCTTTAAAGTTCAAAATTGCATATCACCAAAAAAAAAAAAAAAGTTCAAAATTGCAATGCAAAATCAAGTGACGGTTTGGTAAACTAACAGGCCTATATAAATTTTAACCTGAAATACAACACGGGTAGATCCGAGCTCGGGTTCCTGAGATAAAGCCCCGGAAATAACTGAAATACAAACCAAATAAATGCAACCCTTGGTCCAAAAGTTCCACATTTTCGAGTTTGCTTCCTAGACCAGTCACCAGAATATGGAGTCAACCTAGAGAATCTTAAACCTTCTGGAAGCATTCCAGGCTCATCGTCGGTCATTTGGCACAAAAAATAATGTTTTTTTTTTTTTTTTTAATGGGACTGAGTATTCCCTGAGATAGGTTTAAAAAGTGGGTTTCCAGTGCTTTCTCCTTATCTCAGCAATAGCACTATTTTTAGCTGAAAGCTGAAAATGTTTACGGCGATTTGTTCAATTATATAAAAGAGGATTATTTGTAGTCATGCTTTCTCCTTATTCTTAGCACTATTTTTAGCGAAAAATGTTTATGGCCCGTTTGGTTCAATTTTTTTTTGATCAAGTTTGGTTCAATTACATGAAAGATAATTACTTGTAATTATGATATATTCTGTTGATTACATTGTTTGGTTATCATAGTAATGCAATTGAATGTACTCTTGATTACAATAGATTACATTAAATCAAATAATCCACATTACATAGTTTTGGCTATGTAATCCAAATTACAGTCTGTGTAAATTAATATATGGCTAATTGTATATCTCATAAATCAATATTTAGACATTTATATCTTTCATTTTTAGTCTTAATAGAATTTAAAAGTTTATTTTACATTTTTTATTTTTTTATAGATAGAATATGAATTTCATTTCATGATTCTTTGATAGCATACCATACAAATGCTATGTAATCATCATTCTGTTACATTACATTCCCACCTATTACATTTCATTACATTCCCATGAATTCCGTAAACCAAATAGGCTATTAGTCATTGACATTGAATGGTCATTCTAGATTAAATATTGTGAATATATTTTAAAATTTAATTATGCTTTATTGTTATTTAATTGCAAAATCACGGTTTAAACGTGTTGAGTCAACATTTTCTAGTAAATGAAACTAACGTTAAGAATAAATGATTAAAAGTAAACTTTCAAAGCTTAAAAGATCAAATTAAAATTAGATGTAAACTTATAGACCTAATTGTATATATTAGCTACTAATGTTTTATATTTCACCAACCAAATTATAAAGGGGAGGGCCCAAATATACTCAACCTCCTAAGAATAATAATTGGTTAGAGGGTTATTTTTTATCTTAAAGGTAACATCTAAATCCATGTTGTCTTCTTAAGTTACATTACTTTTGGTTCTTAATATAAAAATTATGTAACTAATTTATAGTTATTAAGAAAATTAATTAAGTTACTTATTTGTAATAAATATCTAATTATAGTATCTTCTCTAATCGTGTACATTGCAACTTCTCTTAAATGAAAACCTTTCTAATATGTGGAAATAAGAGAGATGTTTTGACAAGAAAATAAAAAAATTAGAAGACAAAATGGATTGAAATTTCATATTTAAAACAAAAGTAAAACTTGAGGATAACTTCTACATTTGGGACTAGATGGAGTACTTTTGTTGCAAAGTTTAAAATGATTGCACATATTAAATGGTGTTTTTAATGAATGGTAGTTTGAATATAAATGATTAAGGGGTATTTCAAAAAAAATAAATATCTATTATAAATTTTTAACTTAATTAATGTTCTTAACAATTAAATTAGTTATATATAATCAGTCCAATTTGATAGAACATTAACAAGATCACAACATGTCTCACACTACTACATAGGATAAAAAATATGTTGGTCAAATAGGACGTTAGACGTCACCTAAACAAGTGACGTCTAATCGAATGACGTTGTTTCTTAACAAATCAGTCGTCGGTCATTGATGTGACATTAGATATAAAGGACAGGGCTTGAAAGGATGATAGATGTGTAGTATTATGCATTGTGAAGTGTTAAAATGCAATATCAATGCATTGATATTGATAAAAGATGCCTTATAATGTTGTATAGGCATTGAATTGTGCAAAGTGACCTCAAGTTCAGGAAGGCAAAAAAGACTTAAAGACAAGCAAAGTTAAGCATACAAGGTAGCAAAATTACTAACTCTTGCATTAATGTTGTCATTGATTGTTAATTATGAATTACTTGCCATGATGTTGTTTAGTGAAACTATATGATGTGTGAATATGTGATGTCTTATGTGTTGATGTGCTATGGCCATATGCAACTTAATTTAGAAAAATATTATTAAGGCATGTGCATTTCATGGCTAGTTAGTAGTGTGTAATAATCATGGATATTAATGTGTATGTTAGTAATATTTCCTATTGAGATTTCCATGAAATTTCACTTTCCTAGCAATAATATCCTTAGGCCAAAGCTTCAAGAAAGACAAGGGTAAGATGGTGAAGACCTAGAAGAAGAAGAACTCCAAGCATATACTTAGAATACTATTAATGTTGCAAGAATGTATATGGTGCATGATAGTATATTATCTTGGATTATGTATGTAAACCCCCAACTATGATGCCTACTTTATATGTATGAAGTGAGTGTGCAAAGCATGCTTGATAATTGAGTGGCTATGGTATATGCATAAAGATGGGAAAATCGAACATGTTAAAAGTAGCAAAAAGGATCTAACACCCTTATCAAATGCATAAATTGAGATATTGATGAAATAGGGAAAATTGATTTCAAATGACATGAAATTTTCAGAAAAATAGTTCATATTATGATTGATCTAGTACTGTCGCCTTTCGCCAGTTAAAGATTCGATTGAACCAAATAATGTAGTATAGGATGCAATCTATCATTCTTCTCGAGGAGCGGTTTATTGTTGAACCTTATCTAGATTGGCAATTAAAAACATGTTAATTGGGTATAAAAAGGAGGGTTTTGAATTGTAAAGACTGTGGTGCAATAAAAAGGAAAACTAAAAGAAACAACTCTTTTTGGTATTTTTAATTAATAAAAGAATGCTTTGGATTGAAAGGGATATGTAATGGAATAGTCTCTTAATGATGGAAATGATTTGACCAAGTTTTACTATAGTAATTCTTGTCCAAATGCATGTTTTTAATCTATAATTATGAGCCTAAATTCTTGTTAAGCACTTGGTGGGGGAAAAAATTGTCAAATTGTGCAACATTGTAATTAATTCTCATTAACAAAATGGAATTATATTTTACAAGACTTTAAATTGAATTTTCAAGTTAAAAAGTCAGGAGGAAAATATCTCTAAGGGACTCAATTTTGAGAAAATTATAGAGGCAGGCCCAGCAAATTATAGAAATTCCAGAAAAGGCCCAACTAAATACAACTTTGTGTTTCAACTTTCTGGTTGTGACTAAATTACTCGTAGATCACAACATAAAGGATATTATGTTACGACATAAAAGTGCCTTAGAGACAAAATTAGGTTTTTAAACCTCAGATTGCGATATTTGGAAAGGAGAATCTGTAGCTAGTCGCCACCACTCATCAAAACCCTCACATTCTCATTTGCTAGGGTTTTTCAAGGGTTCTTGATGTTCTCCTATCATTCACTACTCATTTTGATCCATCATCCACCTCAATCAATCACTTTTATGCATCATCCACCATCCTTTTGAGTTAGTTTGATGAGCTTTTGGTTCATATGAACCTTTGGGCACCCATTTGTAAGTTTCTAAAGTTTTCTTCTTTCTAAAATAGTAAGATGTAGTATGATGACCCTTTCTGTTGGAATAATTACAAAGTGCAAATGGTTCAAAGGTATGAACATATTTTCTAAAATAATTGAGGTAAGTTCTTCCTCTATTTCTTTTCTACTGCTTTTTGTTATAACAAATAGGATTATATCCTATACTAGTTCGATCATTCACAACTTTTTGACTCTTGAGTATGAATTGGAGCATTTCACTTTCTTCAGTGAATTTCTCCAGAGTCTTACCTAAGTGTTCATTTTCCTTTTTCAAAATAGGGTATCTTGAACAATTGTTTATGACTTCATGAGTCATAGGTTTTTCAAGATCTTTGACTTTCTTTCTTAGACAGCTAATTATTTAGCAAATTTAAGTAATTCAATAAGTATTTCATTGTATTCTGAACATAATTCATCATAGGTTGGTTTAGTGATTATTACCTCCTCTATCTCTGAAATTTGTTCCTGCGCGACAAGGCAAATGTTTGCTTCTTCTTCTGCTTCACTTTCTTCCTCAAATGAGCTATCACCCCATTGATTAAGCTCTATTTGTTTATGAGTTTCTATGCTATTTTTAGGGTATTTATCATACTTTTTAGCTCATTTTCTTTTATCATAATTGTGCTTAAATGGAAGAGAGAGTCTCTGTTTTTAATTAGCCTAATTTAGGGTAAAATTGCAATGATTAATTACTAATGGCATTCAAAGCAATTTTTGGGCAATCAATAGTTTAAATTATTACTATTCATTTTAGGGTACTTTAGCTGGAGCCACGAGTGAAGAACAACGCACACGGGGTTGGAAGAAAAGCACCACTAGAGGAGTCCACTGCAACGAAGTATGAAGAACAATTCCTTGGACTTCTCTGGACCAGTTCACCATGAAGAAGTGAATACTTGGCCCTCGGTGAAACATTCGTATCAGCAAACTGGATCCACTCCCCATTTGGAAAATTAACTTACCCACTCGTACAAACCAACCCATAACCATCCCAAACCAGAAGATAAGCCTATTTAGGGTTGTTTTCATTACATTCCAGCCACCACTCCATACCTAGCCTCCATATTCACACTCTCATTCTTCTTCTTCTCATCCATTTATACTGTTATCCACAATGGGGAGCTCAAGAATATATCAAGTTGAGATGCTTCATCCTTCCATGAGTGGTTAGGCACCTCTCTTCCTCTTGAAGATGGACAAGGGCTTGAGTTCATTGGGCCAAAAAGGGGAGTATTTAAAGTTCCATTCTAGCTATAGACTATGAACTTCTAGGTTTAGTGGTTGGACCTAGATTTTCGCCTTCCAGTTTGATACAAGATGATTGTACCAAAATAATGTAGTATAGTGGGCAATCAATCATTCTTCTTGAGAAGCGGTTTATTGGTAAACCTAGTCTAAATTGGTTATAAAAAACATGTTAATTTGGGTCTATAAAAAGGAGGGTTTAAATTTGTAAATACTATGGTGTATAAAAGAGAAAATGTATGAAATAAATCTTTTTGGTATTTTCAACTAATGAAGATATGTTTTGGATTAAAAGGGTATGTGATGAGATGGACTCTTGGTGATAGAAACTCTACTGTCATCGCTCTCAAAATGATATGAGAGTGAAATCTCTCTAAGTCTGAATGAATACCCCAACCAATCGCTTAGGTCCAATGCTTTAATTAATGAAAACTCACTTGGATCCAAGTTGATTAACACTTATTAAAACATTATTAAAAACCACTCAAAGTATAATTGAATAGATAATGCAAATGCTCTATTGATTGTAAATCAACAACCAAAGAACCCAAGCACACACACAAACTATTAGCAATCATTGATAATTAATTGAACACAATGGATTAATCACAACTGCAATGGATAGATGTAATTCAGCATAAACACATCATCCAATTCAAATACATAGTCTAATCACAAAATCACAAATCTATGATTAAGGCTTACATGGTAGTAGGAATTCCTAAATCTAGAAATAACCAACAAGTTCAAACATTGATTAAGAATAAGAAAAAAACTCCCCTAAAGTGTCCATGAATTCAAGCTTTGTTCTCCCTCTTCAAGAGGCTAAGGATTTAGCCTCTCATTTCCCCAGAAACGTAGCTGCAACCACAAATACTTTCTCCCATGAGAGAAGTGAAGATGGGGATGGAAATGTGAAGAAGGAGGTGATGGAGGAGGTTTAATTGGAATGGTGAAAGAAGATGGAAAAATGATGGAAAATAGAAGATGAATGTATGGAGAAGTTGGGAGCTTAAGAGAGGGTTGTTGGAGGCTTTCCTCTACAAATTTGTAGAGTGGAGATGTTCTTAGGTCGTGGTGGCTGCCCCCTTATGTATAGATGGAGAATGGCCTAATTCAAAATGCATGGTTTCAATTATATGGGACTCAGGTCGCGACTTGGGAACTTTAGGTCGCAACTTGAGAATTGAGGTCACGACCTGGGGATATAGAGGCACTTCCAAGATCATTTTTGGCTTTAAATAGACTTTTGGCTCCTTCAACGCTCTATCTTGAATCTTTAAATCTCCTCCAAATGCCTACAAACAAAAGTAAAGAGATTAAAGATAAGGAAATTACAATTGGATGAGGTAAATGACTCCTTTTTACCCTCTTATCAACAAAAGTAATCGAGAAATGACATAAATGCATGCAAAATAAGGGTAAAAGTGTTACAAAAGACCATGAAAAACTCAAGAAAACTATGTAAATATGGGGTTCTATCATTTAGAATTTGTGATTTGTAGCTGGAATTTTTGGATTATAGCTGTAATTAGTTGGAATCATTACTTTGTGCAAAGGAGTTGATTAATGTAGAACTCTTGTGCTTCAATATATGTAGTCTCATATATTTTCTATGAAATCTGTAACATCCATGTTTTCAGTAACTGGAAACAAGGGCTAAATGACAGGCTACTGATGAGCAAAGGGTCTGAAGAGTGAATAAGAGCATAAGAGATGCTAAAGGTGCCATCTTGCAAGCCAAAGAAATGTAAGCGCAAAATGGTTATTTTGAGAAAAGTCAAAGCATTTTGGTAATTTGACCAAAATACCAAAAAATGACCCCAGGCACCAGAAGGTAGAGAAAAAGTCACTGATTAGTAATTGAGGCTCAGTTAAGGTTAAATGGACATAAATACCCTTCGTGGGAAATTTTTACAGTAATTAATATTTTGGCTATTTAACAAATTTTTAGCCAAATATTATTATTTAAATTATCCAGAGGCCTTATAAATGTAAAGTTAAAGTGGCTAAAAATAATCTTTAGAGTGCCCTAATTTATAAAATTGTTTCCAATAGATAGTTAAAAACAGTTTGCTGGAATGGCAGTACGAAAGATTGAAAATTGCTTGATCAGGATTTTCGATAGAAATTTAATTAAGGGCATTCCGAAATGATTTTTGAGTAAAGAAAAATACCCTAATAAGTTTATGAATTATGGGAATTTTTGATTGTCTAACATGGCCTTAGTGATCAGAAAATGCCTGAAAAGCATTTTTAGTAGCCAGAAATCAGATAAAGTAAGGGTATTTTTGGCAAAAGAAGATTGTGGGGGCAAGAATGAGACACTTGTCATTCCCCTATCAAAAATGATAAAGTAATGAGAGATATTTTGCCAAAGCAGTAGATTTTATCAGTGTAAAGTTGCTCTAGTAGTGCAAGTAGGCCTCACACTTTATTTAATCACCATATGCAGTATTATAAGCCTTTTCCACTCCCATTTCAGGCCATTTTCGTGGCTGGCTAGAGGAAAAGAAAGAGAGAGGCATGGGAGAGCATAAGGCTAGAAGAAGAAGAGGAAATCAACCAAAATCACAAGGTAAAAGTGGTTTTTAAGCTTGATTATTCCATGGGATTTCATCTATGAGTCTTGTTCTTCTCTTTAACCGGTTTAGTTTTCTCCCTAAGCTTGAGATTCAAGAGTTCTCAAGAGTGGTCTTGAAATAGGGCTTGAGGGAGAAAATGAAGAAGATCAAGAATTTCCCATAGCTAGAGTTATAAATCAGTCCAATGCATGTTTTACTGCATATGGGTACTTAATTTGAGTTGTATTGAAGTTGTTATGAGATTTTAGCATGGAACCCTACCCCTTGTGGCTGAAGGAAATTGAGAAGGCATGTTAATGAAAGTTTTGATGTTAGTAAATGACTGGAAAATGGTGTAGGAGTGGAATTATGCATGTATATGCAAAGAAATCTAGCAGAATTACATTTCCTCCCTTATTGGATAAATATCGTGCAGCTAAGGTTCAAGGGGGGAAAAGTGTGATTTTGTGTGTTTTGATGCTTCTATTGGATTTAGAATGAAAAATTGTGTAGGGTAGAAGCAAGAACACAATTTTGGAAGCATTAAAATCACAAATGGCAAAGTTAGAAGCCAAGTTACTAAGAAAGAGTCTTATGAGTTATTGATTCACGCTTTTTCTTTTAAAATTCCTTGGTTGTTGAATCAAAAGAAATATTTATCTAAGGATTGCACTATAGGGTGCAACCCAGGGTTGTTTACTTAACTGGAGCCTTTTTATTGATGCTCTAGGCTAACTATGTGTCATAAAAATGCAAAATTGAGTTTAAAAAGGGGTTTTGGTCTCCAATCACTATAATGGACCAAACTAAACTTTATAAATAAACTGGTTTTTAGATTTTTGGGATTTGAGTAATGCAATAAAGATGATCAAAGTTCAAATGCGATAAATTTCCTCTTGAAAATGGCTTAGGCTATCATGGTTCAAAATGATCAGGAAGAGTAAAATTTCACTAAGTTCCTTGATGAAAAACCCCATCAACTCGTTGAGTCTAGGATTTTACTTAATGAATTCCATTAAGTAAAAAATCCAGTTGAAGCTCACTTAGCACGTGCAATAGAAATCACAATGAATGCAACTATCTCAATGAATCATCTCTACTTAAAAGATTATGCACAACTCATGCAAAAACCAAGGAGAATAGAAGTGATTTCAAGGAGAATAAATGAAACTGTATATATTGAAGTGCAAAAGTTCTACATTCATCAATTTCTTGGCACAAATTAAATCACCCTTGATTACAACTAGAATCAAGAGTTTCAACTAACAATCATAAATCCTAAACCTAATAATTCATAGATTAAAGCTAGGATGAAAATTTAGATACTCCCCTCTCTAGTCCAATGAACTCAAGCCCTTGTCAATCTCCAAGAGGAACAAAGATGCCTAACCACTCATGGGAATATGAAGCTTCTCAACTTGATGGATTCCTAAGCTCCGCATTGTGTAAATCAGTGGAAGGATGTGTGTTAGGGTTTGGTTGACAGTGGAGTGGAAGGAGAAGAAAAACACAAATGAGATTGAATGGAGGCTATGTGATGATATATATCTTGAGAAGTAACGACCCTTACCCTAAATAGGGTTATCTTTCAGTTTTGGATGCTTCTGGGTTGGTTTGAATGAGTAGGTCAATTAATTTTCCAAATGGGGATCGGGTCAGTATGTTGATACGAAGGTTTCACAACAGCAAACTATTTACTTCGCCGCGGTGAACTAGCCCATAGATGTCCGGCAACTGGTTCTAAGACTTCACCACGGTGATTTAATTAGTTGGTCACGGTGAACTGTGGCCGAGAGAGATGATCAAGAATGCCTCTTCGCTGTGGCGAACTGCTTCAGTCCTTTATCCAACACTTGAGTGCTCTTCACTTCTGGCTCCCGTTAGGGTACCCTACAATGAACGACAATAGTTTAAAGTATTGATTGCCCAAAATTTACTTTGAATAAAGTTAATAATTAATCAATGGCAATTCTACCTTAAACTGTCTAATTAAAACTAAGACTCTAACATACAATTAAGCACAATTATGATAAAAATTTGGTCAAGAAATTTGCTAAATACCTTGAAAATAGCATGGAAATTCATTGACAAATAGAGCTAAATAAAATTCCCCCACACTTAGACCTTTGTACTCATAGACAAAGTTTGGGAAACATTCAATGTTAAGCTAGTGCACCCAGAATCATCATCCATGCTTACAAATAGGTTATGCTAGCTAGCACACCTCAGAATTCAACCGAAATAATAAAAAGAATGCTAATGTGATAATTACTGCGACAAGTTAAATCAAGAGATTGAATAGAAGAGATCTCACTCAAGGGTATGTGTTTAAGCTCTCTTACTCACTTGTCTCAGGACAATTCACTCATGTCTGCTTAGCTCATTCCCTACCATAGGCTTGTAATAATTCTACCTCTCCACTACAAGCACTACTGAATGTAAGTGAAGAGGACTTAAGGCTTGTAATGGATGGATGATGTCTCATTCAACAGATGGAATTAAAGAAAGAAACTTGAGTACTCAAGATTTGCGTTAAGTTCTTTATCATAAAAAAATTCCAATTGAGAGCATACGAATAACAATTCCCTTTCTCTCTCTCTCTCTGTCCTCTCTTCTTCTTCTTCTTTATTATATTTTTTTTGGGAATATATGCATATACGCACTAATTGTTCTGTTCCTTTTCTCTCATTTATTCATATATATATATATATATGTATTTATGTTTTCCCACAATCAATTGATTGAGGTTAATCAAGAGAATGCTACCATATTATCACTCAAGTACTCAAGGAAGGATGGCTCAAAAGGGTGGCAATGGTAAAGTATTTTCGGGCTTGTGTTTAGTTTGAGGGTTTCAAAATGAATGCCTCTATCATTTTCACAAATTGCAAGTTCATCAAGCCTCAATTAAGAACTAAAACAAGTTATAGAGAGAAGAGATTCTAAGCAGACTCACACTTAAATGAATTAAGGCCCAAAAATCCTCACGACAAGGTAAGCATCTCAAATAATCAATCTCAAGGTTTAAAAACTCGTAGTGCAATCGTTATAGCACACCCTTGTTTACTACACACTTGAAAACCTAGAAAATGCAGCTAGCCAAAATATCACTTCATGTAAGACATGAGTGTTTCCCTAAAGGACACAAGAATGATCAAAATTATATACGAAATTGTCTAGATGTAATCAAAGTTCAAAATAGTAGGGTTTTGAAGTTGGGGACCATGAAATTGTTGTGGCAAGATTTTATTTTATTTTATTTTAAAAAAATTGGCCCATCGCCGCATCAAAAGAAATGAGGTCACCGCGTTGATGTACATCCGTGAAGATGGCTTTTGTAGTCAAAGAAAGGATGCTCAGAAGTGATTCCTGAAGATAATACTCAAGTACTACCTCAAATACTTGAGTATGATAAGTTTTTGAAGTTTTATGAAGCAATACTTGAAGCAATACTCGAGTAAAAGTCAAGTATTGAGATTTTTGTGCTAATACTCGAGTAATAGGGTCAATACTCGACTGTTTCACTTCCAGCTCAACATGTGTTTAGTATGTTGACCATATATCTCAAACCACAAGTCTGAGTTATGTGAAACCAGTTTTATATGAAATTAGACTCAAAATTTGGTTCATAGACACCAAGAAAAACATCAAAGTATTTGATATCAAGGAGAATTGAATTTCTAAACATGGTGGTTAAATTGAACATTTCATCACTGACCTTTGCTCACTATGGCTATCATAACTTTAGAAATACAAAATATTTGGGAATGATTCTTATTTCATCTGAAAGTAGACTCAAAGTGATTTCCAAGGATATCTTACTTGAAAAGTTTAGAGTTGAATTGAGAGAGTTGTGGCTGTTGTAAGTTGAGCTATGTGCTAAAAGCTGGAACCTGCTTTGATGGAAGTTAAAATCATAAGCAATACTCGAGTATCAGCTTCAATACTCGAGCATTAGGCCCAGAATTTACTTTTACACAATACATTCAAGCAATACTCAAGTATGGAGAAGAGTATTCATCACAATACTCGAGTGCAAGCTTCAATACTTGAGTATTGGCCTCATAATGGTGTTTTTACACAATACTTTCAAGCACACTTGAGTATGGACAAGAGTATTCATCACAATACTTGAGTATCGACCCTAAATGAGCATACTCTCAAGTGCACTCGAGTATGAATGAAAGTATAAGTGTTCAGAAACTTACAACACTTGAGTTTGGCTAATAATACTCGAGTGTCAAAGTAATTTTGGAATACTTTCAGCAGCTCTCAAGTATGAATGGAAGCATTGACATAAAAAGACTTACAAGCACTCTAATATAATTTTTAACACTCAAGTATCAATGATCCTTTTACAATACTTCCACATGCACTCGAATATAAGCAAAAGTTCATCATTTACTTTTCAACACTTGTAGTAATACTCAAGTATTGTTGAAAGTATTGACACCTTCGAGTAATGCTTTTCACACTCGAGTATTATTTACAAAACTTTAGTTATATTGAAATGGATTTGAAATAGCACTCGAGTATTGTGCAACACTTTCAGAAATTCTCGAGTACTATTGGAAGTAAAACTCTTTTCAACTTTAAACACTTCCAGTAGAACTCGAGTATTATTAAAAGCGTTATAAACACTTGAGTAATCATTTTTGCACTTGAGTATTGAACTCAAGACATTGATTCTAATAGAATGATTTTCAAATGACACTCGAGTACTTCTTCAATAAACTTTAGTTTTGCAAGGATGTTTTTCAAACAACATTCTCAAATGCACTTGAGCATATACTTTATCTGACTTTTGTTTCAGAATGTCAAAGCATCGACTTTATTTGAAAAATTTCCTTAAACATGCTCATCTGACATAATCCATACCTGCTCTCATAAATGTTTCACCATTTCATTTAGTAACAGGGTATGGATCTCTGAAGACTTCATCTGCATTCAACATAATGGATTAATTTTATTCAACAAATGCTTTCTTCTTGTCAGAACCCCAGTGGCTAGTTCAATGGGAAACTTCACAATGGATGTTCATTATCTTTCAACAAACAAATATTGTCAGAACAGATTACAAGTTTGAAAGACAGAATACAAGAGTCAAAGCCCAACGGAAAATACAATGCTCCTCTCTAACAGATATATTTTGGTAACATCTATAAATAAGAGGGAGCGACCAAATAGAGAGAGACAATGAAGTATATGGAGTCACCAAGCAGTACATACAGAGTGTGGATTCAAGGAAATCACACAACAACATTAGGATTATGATATTATACTTCTATGTGAGCTTCTGTGATAATACAATCCAATTCATAGAGTGAAGTATGTCCTAGATAAAATCATCCCAACCTTTGAGAGTTACTTAGAATAGACCTGAGTGAAATAGAGTGTAACCTTACAAATGGTAAGGGGGAATGATTGTAAAGGTCCTCAAGTACTTATATTAGAATCTTGAATCGGTTTCACAAATGTCCAGTTAAATTTGTGGGGTTTCTCAAGTACCAAGAATTGTTAGGATGGCTATCACCCAAGAGGGGGGTGAATTGGGTGATTGAAAAATTTTTCTATTTGAATCTCAATAATTAAATATCCAAATCATAGAAATAAAGAATGAAATTGGATAGAGGAAGAATGAAATCAATAGAAATTAATGGAGACGAAGGTAGGAAGAGCACACAGCAATTTATCCTTGTTCGGTCCTCTTTGACCTACATTCAGTCCTCAGACTCCTATGAGATTTGCAATCCACTATACCTTCCAAGTTTAACCAGGTACTTGGAAAACCATTATAGCCACATGTTCAATATAACACTTGCATGGCCTATTTCAAGTTTGTGATAGTGGGTACTTGAGAACCCCATAAACATTTCTAGGCATTTATGAAACCCACTCAAGTTTGTAATTGTTGGTACTTGAGAAACCGTTACAATCACTCCTCCTTACCACATGTAAGGTTACACTCTCTATTTCACTCAAGTCTATTCTAAGTTACTCTCAGAAGGTTAGGATGATTTTATTTGGGAAATACTTCACTCTATGAAGCATATTGTATTATACTGAAGCTCACGGAGAAGTATAGTATCAGAGTCCTGATGTTGTAGTGTGATTTCCTTGAATCCACATTCTACACTTTATGCTCGGTGACTCCATATACTTCATCTCTCTTCTCCTTAAATTGCTTCCTCTTATTTATATATGTTGTCAAAATATATTCGTTGGAGAGGAGCGTTGTATTTTCGTTGGGCTTTGGATCTTGTGTTTTGTCTTTCAAACTTGTGATCTATTTTGACAATATTTGTTTTTCAAAGATAATGAATAGCCCTTGTGAAATTGTCCGTTGAACTAGCCGTTGGAGTTTGACAAGAAGCAAGCATTTGCGGAAGAAAATTAATCCGTTGTTGAATGCAAATGAAGTCTTTAGAGACCCATACCCTGTTACTAAATGAAATGGTGAAACATTTTTTAGAGCAAGTATAGATTATGTTAGATGAGCATGTTTAAGGAAATTTTTCAAATAAAGTCGATGCTTTGACACTCTGAAACAAAAGTCAGATAAAGTGTATGCTCGAGTTCGTTTGAGAATACTCGAGTGTTGTCTGAAGTTTATGAAGAAGTACTTGAGTGTTGAAAACAAATACTCGAGTGTCATTTGAAAATCATTCTGGCAAAAGTAATAGTTTGAGTCTAATGCTCGAGTGTAGAAAATGGTTACTCAAGTGTTTATAACAGTTTTAATAATACTCGAGTTCTACTAGAAGTGTTAGAGAGAAATAAGCTTTACTTCCAATGGTACTCGAGTATATCTGAGATTGTTTTTCAATAAATCACTTGATACTCAAGTGCAGAAAGTATTGTGAAAATGTAGGTTCTAAGCCCGATACTCGAGTATTGAAGCTGAATACTCAAGTATTGCTCATGACTCAGCAGATGTTTTAGATTTCAATGCAAAGCTCAATTTGCAACGGTCACAACTCTCTCAATTCAAATTCAAATTTTGAACATAAGATATCCCTAGAAATCTCTTTGAGTCTAATTTCAAATGAAAGAAGAATCATCCTAAAATCTTCTGTGTTGAGAAAGTTATGATTGCCATAGTAAGAAAAGGTTAGTGATGAAATGTTAAATCTAACCATCAAGTTTAGAAATTCATATCTCCTTCATATGAAATTATTTGATGTTGTTCTTGATGTCCTGGAGCCAAATATAGAGTCTAGTTTCATATGAAACTAGTTTTCCATCAATCGGACTTATGGTTTGAGAGATATGATCAAAACACTGAACACATGTTGAGCTGGAAGTAAAATAGAGCTGAACATAGGAGGTCAATACTCGAGTATTGACTCTTAATACTCGAGTATTAGCACAAAAATCACAATACTTGAGTTTGTACTCAAGTATTACTTCAAGTATTGCTTCATGAAACTTCATAAACTCATCATACTTGAGTATTTGAGGCAGTACTTCAAGTATTGTCTTCCAGAATTAGTTTTGAGCATCCAAATGAAGGTTAAATGATGTGTCACTCAATGTATGATGATATAGCATCTATTTAAACTTCAAATTGAGTTATTTAAACAATCATCCTCCAATTCCAAATCTAACAACTTGAATCTTAATGTTCCCATTTTATCTTGCAAGATCTTCCTACTTCTTCATCATTCTCCACAATTAAACTCAAATAACTTAACTCCTTTCATTGACCAAGCTACATAAGAAATTCACATTAAATATAGTAGTTAGTCAATATACATTATAAAAAATTTTTGCTCTTTTATATTTGACATCATCAAAACTAATCATATATAACAACAATTACAAACTTGAGTGGGTTTCATAAATTCCTGGTAAAGTTTATGGGGTTCTCAAGTACCCACCATTACAAACTTGAAATAGGCCATGCAAATGTTGTATTGAATATGCGGTTGTAATGGTTTTCTAAGTACTTGGTTAAACTTGGAAGGTATAGTGGGTTGCAAATCTTAGAGGAGTCTGAGAACTAGACATAGGTCAAAGGATTTGAACTAGGATAAATTGCTGTGTGCTTATTCTACTTTCCTCTCCATTAATTTCCAGTGATTCCATTCTTACTCTATCCAATTTCATTATTTATTTTTATCAACTTATGATTTGGATATTTTGATTAATCGAGATTTGAATAGAAAATTTTTGAAACACCCAATTCACCCCCTCTTGGGTGATAGCCATCCTAACATTTGGTATCAGAGCAAGTCTTTTGTTTAAAGGACTTAACACTCTCAAAAGTGATCCAGGACGAAAATTGGGTTATATGTGTTTTTTGGATAGTTTTGATTTCATAATTCCACCATTTTTGAAAGATACTTAGTTTCGGTTTTTAAAAGCTATAATGACAAATTTTATAAAAGCATTTGATTATGATATGTGGAATGTTTTCTAAAATGATTTTCATATCAGACCATGTAAGGATTGGACAACAATGTTTTTTT
>QFDD01001596.1:0-18511 GCA_006871305.1 Vachellia collinsii | reverse complement strand
AGGGCAGCCGGAAAGGGGCGGTTGGCACCCCTTCCGCTGCATTTATTAGGTATAATTACATTTCATGAATAACTTTAAAGGTGACCAGAGATGGGTTTGGCAAAATGTATAATATTGTGAAAACTGAGAAGTGACACAGTCGTGAGTGTCTGCATTCTCCTCTTACCTTGCAATCATGACCTTCTGTATATGTAGATTGGGAGAGGATGCAACAGCATCATATTCCCATCGGCGTAGTGGACTTATTTTTATTACAACTTTTAATGTCATCATTCAATTAATAAATAGCAACATCAACGACTGCTCCAAAATCAACTTTTTTTGGCGTCTTGCATGGTTCGATATGCATGCATACCCTAGGTGATGGAAACAAAATAAGGGTACGTACATGCGCGAAACCAATTAAATTGCCCATGATCACCTCGATGCATCCCGTATGGTCATCAATTTACATGCATACGTACGTGTAAGGTATTGCTAATGCTTTGTTTCAATCAATAATCAAATCAGAGGATGTCGAGGTAGATGCTCCGGGTGTGCTCTGGTCCTGCTTTGCTTTCTGCCACTCATGATCCAAAACAAAAAATGACGGGTCATGAATACCGTGAGTCATAGATAGACAGAATACGGAATCGGACATATGTACGTACAAGCACGATTAATTAGTCAAGTATATATACCAGTTGGGCAAGAGTATTCTTATAGGCCTTGTCCAATTCTTCGAACACAACCTCAATGGTTGGGCGGCCTTTGCTTGATTTGGCAACACAAAGAACTGCAATATGTAAGATGGCCTCAAAGTCTGCCATGTTTACTTGTCCCTTCAGCCTTGGGTCCTCAAAATCTGATAATGGCCGTTTTCCCATGCTCACGTCTCTCGCCTACAAAAGTCATAACTAAATTTACAAATACGTCTGCCAAAGCCACACGCAATCGCTTCATTGGTTTTTCTGTGCATGCGTATATGGGGATGCAAGAAATACATAAATAGCAGCACACACCTTCCTAGTGAGTTGATCTCTGGCATCAAGATCCAACTCTATCACCTTCTGACCCGATAGAATTTGCAATGCAACTATTCCAAAACTGTAGACGTCGCTGGCACATGTTAACTTGGCATTGCTCATGTACTCTGGATCCATATACCCTATGGTTCCTCTTACATCCGTAAACACTTTACTCTCCTCTATTCCCAGCATCTTTGCCAACCCAAAATCCGACAGTTTAGCTTGCAAACTCTCAGTCAACAGTATATTTGTGAGCTACAATTTCAAATCCATATGCTCATTAATTACTATCCATCCAGGTCATATTAATGTTTATTTTTTTCTTCCATGTGTGTGTATATATATTATTAATCACATGATGTACATGCAATTGTATACGTACCTTGATATCTCTGTGGACAACACAACCCTCAATATGATGGTGCAGATATTTGAGAGCGAAGGAACAATCCCTTAAAATCCTAACTCTTGTTCCCCATGTCAAATGGCTGTCTCTTCCTGAATATGTGTGTTTACGATAATGCATACGTACGTAAGTGATGATAAATAGTGTGTGTGTGTGTGTGGAGAGAGTAGTGAGCTGAAAGAATAATCATGATAAATGAGACGTGGGAGAACATAGGAAGAGATTACTCAAGAGATGCTGCGCCAGATTGCCTTCTGCACAGTACTCATACACCAAATATTTCTCTCCGCCTTCCATGCAACACCCAAAGAGGCAGACCAGATTGGGATGGCGAAGCCTGGAAAGGCCTTCCACTTCGCGAGTGAAAGAATCAGAGCTGTTGGTTTTGTTGAGGTGCTTGATGGCCACCACTTGACCGCTGGGAAGAACTCCTTTGAACACCTGTCCTGCACTCCCTCTTCCCAGGCACTTTCTTTCGTTCCCCTGGTTTATGGCATTCTCTATCTCTGCCTTGGAGAACCAGTACATGCCCGACCATGTCGTTATTTCTTTCAACGCCGCCGCTTTTGGTGGCTTCTTCTGCCATACGCATCTCACAGCCATTGCCGTCAAGGCCATCGCAATCACCGCCAACAGCATAACTATGAGGAACCCTGCCGAAGAAGCTACACGCCAACAGCAAAAACAACAGCCGTACGTACTTGTATGTCAGTTATCGGTTAATGGTTTTCACTCCTGTCAATCCAATCAACTACCATAAATACAAGATATAGGGTCAAGTTTGACATCACTTACATTTGAGGAAGCCTGCAGGATGACCTGCCAATAAAAGATGGAGTTGATGAGGAATGAACGGGGAGGAGATGAAGAGAAAGGATAGAGGAGACAGGTGAAGAGGGGGAGTGTGTTACCGATGTCAGGGGGAGGAGGCCAGCAGCTCAAGAACTTGTCAGAAAGGGAAGGATCGTCGGTCTTGCCGGCGGCGAGGGAAATAAGAGCGGCGACACCGCAGACGGATAGTTCAAGGGGAACGTCGCGAGTGCCGAGTAATTGGTCATAGAGAGAGTCTCTGATATTCAAGACGGCGGAGACGCAGGAGGCACAGGAATCGGGAGAGGGATGGTCGAAGTGGGAGCATCGGTCGAGGGCGGCTTGGTAGAACTGCTGGCCCTGAATGTCGGGGAGATTGAGGGAGGAGCATTTGGAGGAGCCCTGGTAGAGGTTGTGGAAGCCGCAAGAATCGGGAGGGATGCCGTACCGGAGACGGAAGGAGTTGGAGCACGAGTCCCATTGAGAAGCGGGAATGAAGAGGGCGGCCTGCTGGGGGGAGGCGCGGGCCTGCAGGGCCAAAGCCTGGGAGAAGACGGTGAGGGCATTGCGGCAGCAAAGGGTGCTGGGGAAGCCGCCATGCCATTCATCCATGGGATCCTGCACCCAACCGCACTCCCGGTACGCCACGTAGGGGTATGCACTCAGATTGAGAGCGCATTGAGGTGCAACCCCTGCAGGCAATAGAAGCAGCCATACCACCACCACCAGGAGGAGGAAGCGAGGTGGCTCCACTTTCACATTCATGACGACGACCGAACTCGCCCGGACTTCCTCTGCCACGCCACTGCAATCCCGTACGTACATATACAACAACGCTTGCTTGCCTCGTGGCATCTCCTTGTGCCAATCGCCCCTTCCTGGATATTCTCTGCCTTGCTCACAATTCTCACCCCATCGCAACCCCTAGCAATCATCGCCCTCCTCTTGTTCTTGCTCATGAAATCTCCCACCTTCTTCTATATAATATCTCAATCCATCCATTTTCTTCACTCCCTTCAACCCTCACCGTTTAACATGGCTTTCGCAAACGCCTGCTTGATCTTTAACATGCCAGCAAAAGTATATACACTACAAAAATTGCTATATAGAATTATGTTTTGCAAAATTTTTTTTTTAAAAAACCATTTTTATTGTTTTTTTTAAAAGAAAATATCTCTTTCAGAAAAAATCTGTTATTTATTTACAATTTAACACGATACTTTAAATATTTTCATGACTGTGTTATTATCTTCATCAACTTCAATTACGATGTAAGAAGGCAAGTATACAGTTATATATGCGAGTGAACAAATAAAAAGTATCATTATCAAATGCCCTGTCTACTAAAGACAAATTAACAATATGAAGGAGTATCTTATGTGTGCATAAGACATGACTTTTTTTTCCTTGTTACCATAAATAAAAAATCTAAAACATTGTTTTCCAAGTCATTTTTTTAAACTTGTCTGAGGGGCATAAATATTTTTTTTTTTACCAAGCACATGTAAAATTCTAGTATAATCAATTTTCTTCAAGATACTACAAGAAATTAAATATTAGCATATTTTTCAGTAAAATTCAAATTTTGATTTACCACTTTGAAAGTAACCAGTGCATTCGGCTAAACCCAATTTAGACTGTAGGTGCTTGCGGATAAACATGGCGCTGAGTGGTGAGAGGATTTTGCCATCCAGATTCCGGTGGGCCGATGGCGTTCAGAGGCACTGTGAAGGCCTTTGTTACACTGAAGCCCAGCTCTACTTAGACTTCAAAGTCATCCAAAATTAAGACCAATTGCAACTGGCGACGTGGACCTTCCCGTTGCCGTTACGGGTTTGTTTACGGTCCACACGATGTTCTTATCCGGGACCTCGTGCGACGGCGCCACTTCTTTCTCCCTCTGCTCCCTCCCCTCCCAGCTATCTGCCATGATGCCCTTCTTTCTCGCACTTCCCCGTCTTCTCCCTCGCTCCATTTCATCGGCGGCTACCACATAAGGCATGCCTTTCTCTCTTCCTACACTCGTCAATTCATGCGTTCTGGCGAAAGCAGCTAGTTTATTTATTTTCAATCAATTTTTTGAGGCGATGGGGAGAATGATAAATCATTCATCGTTGGTTGGTGGAAATGATTGAAAGATACCTACGAGGAGAATTAGAACAAGCGAGCAGGCTATTTCCTAAGCAGATGAAAGCCAATTCGTGTTTTGTTTAGCATACCCATTCGAATCATCTGCATTCATTCTGTTCTTGAAAATTGTTGTGTTCTTTCTCAGGTCTTTTTGGAAGCCGAATCATGGCATTGGCTGCACACTCAATGTGTTTATTCGACCGAAGAGGCAGTGCCGATATCTGCATCAGACTGGGCCTGACAGTTGATAAGAGGTTGCAAAAGACAAGAAGGATTGCTTGTCGGAGAGTGGTGGTACTCCAAGTATTGTCCAACACCAACAACTCGACACACTTGCGACTGTTAAGACCTTGTGGGAATTACCGCAGCTCGAGGTGGTCGAGACATTCGAAATTGTTCAGACAACAACAAAAGCAGGACTTCTCCGCTTCGGCGCACGGCAGCCGGACAAACACACCCCAGGTACTCGCGGAGCCATATTACCATTTACCTCTCCTGTCTCAAGGGTTTCCGCTTCATTGATCATTTTTGCTTCTCATGGGAGGAACAGGTGTCTGAATCCCTGGTGGGTAGAGCGACTGTTTTCCTGAAACATTGGAGCTATTCACGGTTGTTGGAATTAACCGGTATACTGTTGTGTGCGTTTATTATTGTTCCATCGGCCGATGCTGTTGATGCCCTCAAAACTTGTGCCTGCTTATTGAAGGAATGCAGGTAGACGCCACGTGCCATTTGATTTGAGCCAGCAGAGTACTTACTCGTGGCAAAGTCTAACCATGTATCTTCATCTGTATAGGATAGAACTGGCCAAGTGTATATCGAATCCATCCTGCGCTGCCAATATTGCTTGTCTCCAAACCTGCAATAATCGACCTGATGAGACTGAATGCCAAGTTAGTCCTCCCTGCCCCTTTATTGACGTGCATCTGTACAACGTTTTGTACCACCCCTATTCTCATTTCCTCCTTAACTTTCCAGATAAAATGCGGGGACGTGTTCGAAAACAGTGTGGTTGATGAATTCAACGAGTGTGCAGTCTCGAGGAAGAAATGCGTGCCTCGGAAATCTGATGTCGGAGAATTTCCCGCTCCAGATCCTGATGTCCTTGTTAAGAGCTTCAACATTGGAGATTTCAGCGGCAAGTGGTTCATCAGTGCCGGCTTAAATCCTACCTTTGATGCTTTTGACTGCCAATTGCATGAATTTCACACGGAGTCCAACAAACTCGTTGGTAATTTATCATGGAGAGTACAGACTCCAGATGGCGGATTTCTTACTCGATCGGCTGTGCAGAGATTTGTGCAAGATCCTTCGCAGCCTGGGATACTCTACAATCACGATAACGAGTACCTTCACTATCAGGACGACTGGTAACTCCTTCCTCAAAAGCCAACATTTCTGCAATTCTCATTTTTTTTGGCAGAACAGCATCAGCAAAAATTTTCATTACTCTTGTGGCCCCTTTCACAGTCAATTTTCTCAGTTACCCCTTAAAATCTGCCGCGTACTCCATTACATATGCGTGTGTGTTTGTCCCAGTGGGGAGTGAGACTAACTGGCCTTTTTTCATGCCTAAAGAATTAAGTGGCGTTGTTCTTGATTGTAAATAAGACAAGTATTATGAATTTTAAATATATTGACGGTACAAAGAAAGAAAGAAAAAGATAGCATCTGGGAGCTCCGGGGATGTTAAGCTCGAGAGTGTGGGGTGAGACATGGTGTTTGTAATTGTGAGACTGAACTCGGGGGCCATGAAATGCAGGTATATTATATCATCCAAGATTGAGAAGAAAGCGGACGATTACATATTTGTTTACTACAGAGGGAGGAACGATGCATGGGACGGGTACGGAGGCGCGGTTGTGTATACAAGGAGTGCAGTTTTACCGGAAAGTGCAGTTCCGGAACTTGATAGAGCAGCAAAGAGCGTGGGAAGGGACTTCAACAAGTTCAAGAGAACAGATAACAGTTGCGGGCCAGAGCCTTCCCTGGTGGAGAGATTGGAGAAGAAGGTGGAGGAAGGAGAGGAGACCATTGCGAGGGAGGTGGAACAGCTAGAAGGTGAGGTGGAGAGGGTGGGTAAGACGGAGATGACTCTGTTTCAGAGATTAGCCGAAGGCTTCAAAGTGCTTCGGGAGGACGAGGAGAACTTCTTGAGGGGCCTATCCGACGAAGAAATGAACTTGCTCAACCAGCTTCAAATGGAAGCCCCTCAAGTAGAGAAACTCTTCGGAGGTGCCTTGCCCATCAGGAAACTCAGATGACCAGACCCCTTCACTTCATTGTTTATGCTGCACTGCATCACTTCATTGTTTTTGCTTCTATAGTCTCCCAACAATAGTCTCTAATTCCTGTGACCTCCAATGTCATGTTGCAAGTTTTAGGCCGTTAGATGCCTATGAATTCGTGAAGATCCAGCAATATTGGCCAAATGGAACCGCCCAGTAATTAAATGTTCGCGAGGGAATTGATGCTCAGCAAATTCAGTTAGTAAAAACTAATTTCAACTCAAAAGTCGATGCTGGAAGATTCGATTGCATCATTCAGGAATCATACCATGTACGTCCTTGAACACTGATAATTATTTCATTTAAAATCCATGTGCACAAGAGGGAGGCAACCGAGCATGCGATGCCACGGCTATCAGATTCAAATGTGCTATTAGTAGTACCTCCTCTCGACGTCGTTTCAGTCAACAGTCATTGATCTAATTCTGCAGGCATTTCTCTCCTTCCCCATTAATAATATGACGAAACAAGGATAAAAAGCAAAAGCCAAAAGGAACAAAACTCAAGCAAAGCCAAACCATCACTATATACAATTTGGACTCATGCAGGTTTACTAGATATATGGGTATATAGACACGAGCCTTTTCTGCTCATTTTTCCGTGGGTTCATTGCTAGTAAGAAGTACATAATCATATTCCTCGCAAATGACAAAATACTTCACATAATTCCTCCTTCCATAAAGACACGGGAAGCTATAACTCACAACAAAAGAAACAGAGAAGTCAGGACGACAGAGCTTGAAGTTCGGGTTTTGGATTCTTTCTGTTGTTCAATTGCTCAAGTGAGAGGATAAATAGAAGTCGAATGATACCCAATTAAAAGGTGAACTCCATCTTTATCTCCTCACTTGAGAAGTTGAGGGGCGGGAATCCAAGTCAATTGAATTCAAAACCAGCTATCATCCCAAAAAATGTTCACAGGTTAGAAAGTAATCCCATATCAGTCTCAACTCCCGTTCAAGCATCTCAGAGATCAAACTGATATCAACCTTTTCAACCTATTGGAAACAGAATATGCAAAATGTCAGTAAATGCTACGCAGCTGATATATATATATATATTATATGTAGGCCTAAATATTCGATTATACGCTCTGCTTTCGCAATCATCAATATAACTATTAAAAGTCTTCCACCGAGCACCGTTCATAAGAAAAAGCACAAATTGCGCTCCAAAACAAACAATCTCAAAAAACCGGACCACAAATTTTGAATTGGTCTCACTCTGCCCAAGATGCTTCTTTCAAGACATGCCCCTCATTTCAGATGCCCCCTCTCTCTCACATTTCCAGCCCACACTGCCCCTGCGAGAGACCCCATTACTTTCTATGAAGCTCCAGCTTCCACAAAGACCAGAGCCGCTGCTCATGTTTTCACCGAGCTTGCTAACAATGGTGAGTAAGTTCCCCTTGGAGCTTCCCAAATCATCTCATTTCGTCCTCCCTTTGGTCCAGCATCTTACAAGCAAAAACAGTGTGGACCAAGAGGAAAGGCCGGAAGCTGGAGGAAGATTTTGAAGACGAGACAGAGATCTCATCCAACGATTTTGTCTCCTCCTGCCTTTGGTTAAGTTTCCCCGTGTTTACGTTCTTTTCTCTATTTCTTCTTCTGTTTGCCATCTCGTCATCTCTCTATTTTGATTGTTTTTTGGATTTAGGCCAAGTTTTCCCTTGTTTCTCTAACTGTGCTGGTTTCCATCTTGCTATCACCCCAACCATTCAATGCTGAAGGTAATCCTATTTTTGCTTACACTCACAGATGAAATGGAAGAAAATCCCCTACTTGCTGAATGAAGTGCATCTGGTTTTATCTCACAGGGTATGGTAGATGCTGAGCACACCTTCTTTGATGTTGCAGAGTTAAATTAACACATGGAAGAGCCTATTGTCTGGATTATATAGTTTACGATGCTTAATGTTTTTTCCACAGATTTGTGACTGGAGTAGATATTGGTACTTCCTTGGCTTTAGTTACCATTCTGTTCTCTTGGACACAGCAGCAAAGACCACTTTCTTTAAGGTAAACATTTTATTTTTCTTTTCTTTGTTAACCATAATTTCTCTTCTTTTATTTTTGACACACATAATTTCTCTTCTATCATGTCCTATTATTTCACTCTTACTTCTTTCACTTATCTCAATGTGATTCTTAATTCCCCCCCCCCCAAAAGTCAGCATTGAATTACTTTTACGATGCTTAGTTATCGTCTATCAGTCCACATAATGGTTATTGTTTCTTTTCTTTGCAAGGGTGAAGCAGAGTTCATCAAAACAACAAGAGGAAATGGGGAATATAATTTTCTCAATCATGAACTGACTGATTCATATTCCTTATTGCTTATGAAAGTGTAAAATAGCATTCTGCACAATTTAGATTCGTACCAGATTGCAAAATACATCCACTTGGAGTTTGTTTCTATTGCGTTTTTTGTCTGGGAAAAGGAGGTTGGCGTTGAAAATGAATTTATGGGAAAATGCATGTTAGATCTGCTGCCATAGAACCTGATCCATGCACCCAATCTATGATAAAGGGCTGTTTTTGGCTTAAAAGTTTCAGAGTGATTCACATGTCATTGCAATGGTAAGTTCTACAATGACATTGAGCGCTGTCAAATGCTAAATCAGTTGTGTCTAAATTATCTATTTCAGCTCCCCAAGGACTTGGATCTCAATTTTGTTGATAGGGTGTTATTGGATGCCCCTTGCAGTGGTACAGGGGTAAGAGATTGTTTTAAAATACTGTATTTATTTTTCCACCTTGATTATAGAAGGCCACTAATGGTTTCTATCTGCAGGTTATATCTAAGGATGAATCTGTCTGTAAAAACCTCTAAAAATCTGGAAAGATATACAGAAATGTGCCCATCTACAAAAGGTAATTTCGTTTTTATTAAGGTTTATTAGAGAGAGATGAGATAAATGAATGGATGAGAACCAGGATGTGGTTTCCAATTTTTCCTATATTTTCAAAATCAAATTTAATTGAGACAGATTAAGATCAGTGAACTGATCCTGTATCTGCCAGCTGGCTAATACAGGATCAGTTTATTAGAGAGAGATAAAATCTGGAAGATATACAGAAATATGCCCATCTACAAAAGGTAATTTCGTTTTTATTAAGGTTTATTAGAGAGTGATGAGATAAATGAATGGATGAGAACCAGGATGTGGTTTCCAATTTTTCCTATATTTTCAAAATCAAATTTAACTGAGACAGATTAAGATCAGTGAACTGATCCTGTATCTGCCAGCTGGCTAATAACAGAATGGTTAAATTTTTCACTTCGCGCTTCAGGAATGCTTCTCTTGGTTCATGGAAACCATATGTTCAAGATATAAAGTTAACTTTTCAAGCTATGCTCTATCATTTTCTTCATTATTCTAGATTTGACAAATTTTTTTTGTCCCTATAGCAATTGATACTTGCTGCTATTGACATAGTGGATGCTAATTCAAAATCTGGGGGTTATGTTGTTTATTCAACGTGCTCCATCATGGTAGCGGAGGTTAGTTTTTTTAGTCCAAACAGTGACATTCAATGCTTTTTTTTATCATGTATCTTTAATGGTTCTTTCTTTTTAATCATCTTCAGAATGAAGCAGTCATTGACTATGCTCTCAAACAGAGGGATGTTAAACTCGTGCCATGTGGTCTTGACTTTGGGCATCCTGCGTAATGACTTTGTTCCTTTTCTTTCTCTCAGTTGTTTTTTCATTTTTGAGAATTCCTCGTGCCATTGATAGTTGTTTTCTATCAGGTATATAAGGTTCAGGGAACAATGTTTTCACCCTTCATTGGAGAAGACAAGGCGTTTCTACCCTCATGCTTACAATATAAATGGGGTTTTTGTTGCAAAGGTATAAATATTTATCTTTCCTGCTAAACATTGCCATTTGTGTTTATGAATGAAGTGATGGATCTAAAACAGCAATATGTGCATGATATATGAAATGACACTTAAAATTGCACTTACACACTACTATCTTGCATTTACCAAGTGATTTGTATTCCTTATTGTTCCATTTTTAATTTGTGGTTCTATCACATTATAATTTATGTTTAGTTTATCTCTTATTTAAAGGTATGTAGGAATTTCTGAAAATTTTCCAACATAAGCAAATGAATGTAGAGAAGTTTCATTCTTGCACTAGTAGGTATTAAAGGAGCCTAATTGGTGTACATCAGAAGTTTCATTTCTGTCACTGGTAGAGAGGTTTGATTCTCGCACCGGAATGGAAGGTATGATGGCACATACCATTTTAATGCATGTTGGCATACATATCATATCAAATTATGAAAATATCTCTTTTGATTCCATGTATACAAGTAGTTATAAGATTACAAGGACAATTTAGTTGAAATGGGGACTTTCATATATGTATTTACTATTTGTTTGGACAGGCACTAGATGAAGCTGATCAACTTTAACCGCCTAAAAAAGATGTGATGGGCTGTAAAACAATGTAGTTTTTAATGTTTTACTATTTTTATGAATTAATAGTGAATGTTTTTGATAAGCTTGACATTTTGCTACAGATATTTGCTATAAATAATGTAGTCCTAAAAATGTTAATTGTAAGTATTGTAAGATCTCCATACATATGGGTTCATCGTTGTATGTTGTTTTTTTCAGTAAAGTTACAATGATTATGCACAAGCCGATCATTGTTGTGGTTATGGTATCAATGTATGTTGAACATGCTTTTTCACTAATAAAAAATATTATTATGTACAAGCTTCCTGTGCAATTGGTTTTCTTTAAAACATGTTCTTCTAATCACCCAAGACAAGTACCCAAACAATTTTGCAAATACAGTTCGAAAGGAACCACTGCAGCGAGCTTGAAGTTAATCACGCATGTAAAACATTTATAAACATTAAAGCTCTCATATAATGATAAAACAGTAACAGTAGATGGTTATGAGCCATTTTTACCCGAAAATATTCATGAAATATCAATCAACACCCAAAAGTCTTTTTGGTCTCAAAAGTGTTAAAGAAATTTTATTTCTTAGCAAATTTACCCCAAGTTAACGGATGCTTAATGCCATCCGTAAACTTGACATGTTGGCAGAAAAAAACGCAAGGTGGAAATAAAAAGAGATGACACGTGCATGGATATATGTTGACATGGCCAAATCTGGTGGGGTATAGACTCAAACAGTCAACAAACGTTGACTACTTTACTAAGGTGGCATTAGGCTCAACCTTTTTGCACTATCAACCCCTTCTTTCTTCCTCTCCCCGACTTCTTCGCTTTCTTTTGATCTTCGCCTTCTTCTAATCTCTGGACTCATCCATATTGAGAATCATCGATCGATGGATCCTCCCAAATTCCTCATCCAAGCACTGAAAGCTAGATCCTTGGCTAAATCCTCTGCCCTCCCTCTTCACTGTTCCTCCTCTCCCTCGTCTCCTCCGCTCTCTCCCTCACTCACCCTCACATTTCCAACTTCCTTGTCGCCGCCGTTAATCTCGGCTCTTCCGATAGCATCTTCATCGGTGTCAACCTTGAGTTATCAGGTTTTCCCCTCCAATAGACCATTTGCGCTAAGCAATTCCAAATCTCGACCATTGGCCCATCATCACTTCACCTGTTGAAGCCCCATCTTTATTATCGTCATTCACACTGTCTTTGTGTTGAAGCCCCATCTCCAGATCTTGTCCACATCGTCGAACCCCCATATCCTCCTCGTCATGGTCCAAGCCGTTTCAAATTGGTTTTTTCAGATTATGGCTATTTTTTCTTATCTTTAATTTTGATTTTTAGATTGGTTTTGAAAGGTCAAAGGCTTTGTTTTTCAGATTGGTTTTTTGTTTTACAAATTGATTAGTTATTCATCTAGTCCTGGGATTTTAGAATTCTAGTTTTTCTCATCTTTTATTTTCTGGTCTCATCTGATTTGGGATTGTTCATCCATGTAAGTGATGATGAAAGAGGAGGGGTTTGTTCTTTCCAAATGATCATGAACTCTGGTAATGACGATGAAGAGCTACTTTGTTGATTCTGACATGGCAACCAATCCTACGCCTGTTTAGCCATCCTTTAACTTGGGGCAAATTTACTACGAAATAAAACTTTTCAGGCACCTTTAAGACCAAAAAAACTTCTAGGTGCTGAGTGATATTTTACGAATAGTTGCGAGACAAAAATGATCCTTAACCCTTTCTTAAAATAGCAAAAAGAATAGAAACCAGACCTTTTTGTCTTCTACTAATATTCCTTTCTTTTACCATCTCATGATCAACATAAACTATAAGTACCTGTAATTCTGAGACAATTCCTTTCAGCTTCAAGTAAGCTTCAGAAGCAGATTCACCGGTTGATGTCCGGAAATCAAATCGATCAGCATGTCTCACCTTCAGCCTCAGCGATGAAGTTCTGTAAGCTTTAGCTGTAGTGTGCCAGACCCCAACTACAGAAAATCTATCTCCAGAAGATGTCTTCCCCAGGGTCCATCTTAATCCGCCCTTCACATTTGGATCAAGAATCGCAGAATGAATCAGGTCTTGAATGCATTGCATTTCATCATCCTGGAATGGGGTGGACACATGCAATTTCATCAGGGGGGTGGATTTATGAGTTTTTAGCTTAATCATTACAATTACAAATTCAAGGTTTCAATATGACAAGTATGATATGAGACAAGAAAACACAGGTGCATGTGCTTTTCCCCAGGAAGGATTCTCCAAGTAAAATCTTTTTTTCTTAATTATATTCCTCTTGTTTTCCGTTTTTTTTTTTTTGCTGCATTACAAAGGAACCCCTACCCACCCCACCTGGTCTTGACCATTTGAGTTAGCCTCATATGGCTACTTTCCTCTTGTATATACTAGAATTGCCATAGGAAAATTACCAAGGGATGAAAATAACAAAAAAAAAAAAAAGAATGGATAAAATATAAACTGCAGCAAATATGTAATTGCAGAGATATGCAATGAGAAAGCAACTTACATTCAAAGCTGTCAGAACTCTTTTGCTGCACAACATTAGCCTCAAATCAAGATTCTTAGTAAGAGATGATATGTCAGTGACCATGTGGCGTACTTGATTCAATTCGATCTGTCAACAGAAAAGTGGATAAAGAATTATCAAACATGTGAAAAACAAAACACAAATGATTGTTTGAAGATGAAGAAAATGACCATTTAAAATTAAAGCAGGCTATCTGGAAATTTTAACAATAAGTTATTACTCCTTCTGGTTCTTATTATAAGGACTTTCCGAATGTTTTATAATATCACATGTTCTGTCTAAAGCAATAATTTTCCACCTAATATGCCAAACTAACTATGAAACTTCTTACCTAACTAACAAAACACTATTGAGGGTAATTATTTCATAATAAATAGCACTAATTTTAACTAACCTTTTCAAGTAATGTAAAGTAATTAATTGAAGCTTATAAAAAGGATCAAGGAGAGTTTATAATAATATGATAAAATCAAAACAAACAACGTTCATTCAACTCTGTAAGTTAAAATCAGCAAACTTGCCTTGTACATTTGAAGCCTTTTGTGTTCTTTTATTACACGGCACTTGCAAGAAATCGTTGCATCTGGTCGGTTGGCATCAGACAACTATTTAACATATGAAAGAGATTACAAGATTCCGTATCCAGCTTGATCTAAATTGGTCATGAGATGAATTATGTAGGCAGAGCAGAAAACGAAAGGATACCTTAACATGGAACACATCTTTCTCCTCTTCAAAGTCAAACCCAATGTTTGGTAACTCTTCACTAGTAATTTTTTCCATGTACAGAGTAGGAATATTCGTGTAAAATGATCTTTTCAATTGTCCCAACTTGATACCAGCGGCAGAACCTATTTGAACTGCTTCTTGCGCAGCGAAAGGTCTCCTGCACAAAATCAAACCGTACTGTAATAGCTTACTTCAAGCTTCCGCACTACGACTAATAGGACACATATATGTCCGTTACTTATTAGCAACCACAAATCAGTGTACCAATCTTGTTTCCAAAATTCTATGCTTAGCTGACTGGAATGTGAAATTGAAACTCATTGAAACTTTGATGCTAATAACATATGAAACGTTAAGTTCATTCACTGAACTGAATACTCCATGTGTGGTCTAGGATAGATGGGTTAAGAACGTATTCACAATATCTAATAACAGAAAACCATTCTTATAATCAAATAGAGGCTACCACAATCAACTGCAGTCATGAAGAAAATTGCCAACAAAATTAACAGAGACATGTGGTAATGAAGCAATCAAAGGGCAGTTAATAGGAAGAGTGATAGTTCACCCATGGAAGAGAAGCTTGCCAAATCTGGCCACTAATGTTGGTTTAACTTCTTCAGAAGATGGGACCTGCATCTGACTTCTCACATGTTCAAAAGAAGAAAGTAAATCTTGAAGCACATTTTCCGTAATGATTTCCGCAGGGCTTCTTATGCATGTAACTCCCACGCCTGAAAAGAAGAAGAAAAACCTCGGTTCGGATTTTGAGCACAAGTCGACTGAGAATGCATGAAGTATGGATGGAGATTACATAATTGGAATCCGCGTCTAACCTCCAGATAGGGGACTGGTTTTTACTAAAATAAGGGGTTTTTCTCCAATTTTGCGCTCAATAGATTCTAACGAAATGGGGCGAAGGCGAACAAAAGGGGGAAGCTGGCCATTTTCATCCAGGCCAACCGCAAACCACCTAGAAATGGCCTCCTGTGCATATATAATTTTGCCGCTTCTCCCGGCGTAAGAGTTGCGAGACTTTAAAGTTGGATTTTTCTTAAACTGAGGAGGGAGCAGCTCTGGTGATGGTAACGGGTCATCGTTGTCCTTAGAGTGGCGCTTGTGGGGAGGTACGTAAGCCATAGGTACGAAGAGCAAGAAGAAGGAGCCCCCTGTATCGGAAAGGAAAGGAGCACCATACCCTACAGGGAGGAGAGGGTGGTGTTAAGAACAGCAAATAATATGCGCCATATTCCTTGTGGTAGTAATTTCTCGAAATGACTCGAAAGGCGGATTCTTATAGGTAACGAAAGGGTCGATAATTGGTGAGGGAGGAGAAAGGTGATATGAGTAAGCTTTTGCCGTGGATCGACGCTCTTAATAGTATTTGTTTGGTTCCAATTCCGAAAGAGAACAAATGCGTTAGGGACTGGGGATAGGGAAGCAACAGCAACGGGGCATTGGGGAAGAGATGTGAATTTAGGACTGGGATGGGTGAGGTGGAAAAATCAGTGGAAGTTCCTACGGTTTAAGAAATGAATGGGGGAATGGCAAAAAGTGTGGTTTGGATACGCGTGAAGTCCCATGGACCAAGCAAAGATTCCTTGGGCTCTGTTAGGAAAGAGAGGCCCATTTGCATATGAGGGTTGGGGGGGGGGGGGCAGGCGTGAGTGGGGAGGTGAATAAGAGATCGAGTGCAGGATCTGATGCTCCGCCTCATTTTCAACGCTCACTATCGTATTCATTGACTCCCCAGCCGCCCTGTCCTGCGCAATTAAGGATTAGATGAATGCAGCGTCCCGCATCCCGATTGTTGGTAATGGTAACCAACCAACCTCACACATCATCACCACATGCAAATTATTAATCAATTAGGCTCGTAATAAGGAAAGGCGGATGGTGTTTGACTTGTGGGCGGTGAGGTCACAGACTCCGATATTGTTGACTCCTCCGTCCACCCTCATCCCATACAGTCGCTGCATTCACACCCCACTCAAGCTTCAACCTCTGCCTCTGCATTGCTCCTCTCTCCCCAATGGATGTGAGTTTGCTTATTCCACCCACCCCCCAACACTCCTGATGTGCTTTTGGGCGCTGAATTCATTCAATCGTCTCGCTGCAGGAATGCAGGAGGAGCGGTCACATTCCGGCATTCGGCAACTGGGATTTGGCCAACCACCTCCCCATCACTCAGTACTTCGAGAGTGCCACGCAGGCGGGGCTGCTTCCTCCCTCTTCGTCTTCGTCAGCACAAACCCGTCGCCATCTTTACGCCCCTCCCATGCCTTCCTCTCTTCATCAAAAGGTTCCTTCTGGCCCTCCTCTTATTTGTAACCTCATTTTTTTCATCATAACGAGAGGAGGATTGTGTGTGCGGGCGCAGATGAGGGGCTCGAATGTTGTGAAGGAGAATATGATGGATACGAGAAGGCAAGGCAAAGTGTGGGACGTGAAGCCCGATGGGAACGTCAAGGGCGGCCCGCCGCCGCCGAGACGGCCGAAGCCGGTGGACCAAGATCTCTATCAGATCCCTCCCGAGCTCCTTCGCAATTCCAAGCGGGTCTCTCTTTCCTTCCCCTCACTTTCATTACGCATATTCACCGGTGTTGGATTGCATAACTGCTCATGATTTATGTGTACGTTCGTTCTTTTGATGGGTTTAATTATTGTGATATGGCATGGCAGAGTAAAATGCTGGGATTCATTTCCAAGTGCCTGCTCCCCAGTGGCTGCGTCTCCTGAGCCTTCTCTTGACTTCACCATCCAACTTGGTAATTTTCTCTTCCATTTCCTATTTGTCTATGGGATTTGGGCGAGAGCGAATGAGTGATTGCTTGCGAATATCATTTGTATCTAGCGAGGATGGTCATGTGCATTTGTGAGGCCCCTCAACTGGGGATGATACATAGATATCACACAGATATTCTCTTTAGTTTTCAATTATCAGCCTCTCTCTCTCTTATCCTGTTCACTCTTTCCAATCTCCCGCCTTTTAATTTTATCCATATCAATTATGAGAAGCAAAGAAAACTCAACGACTCGGTAATCATCGTCTACCTATTAATATTACATTTAAAACGCTAAATAATTCCATCACAGTTTTTTAAATAAAGCCTAAATTACTGGCCATTTGGTTTTCACCACCGTTACGTTTTGAGTAAAACTCATCATTTAATAATATCACCCCAAAAAAAATCATCTTTTAAAATTTTACTAACGGGTCCCTCACAACGTGCTCGAATTTATACCTACCACGGTGAGATTTGCTTCCATAACATACTATCCGGATCTTTTCTTTTGTTTATTAAAAAGGAAAAAAAAAAACTCATCCTGCAGTTATTTTTTAATATTCCCTTGATTGGTCATATTCAAGACAGGAGGAAGTATTATCTTGTTACCAGAATACTAGCTTGTATATATGAATAAAAATGGAAGTGTTAGTTTAATTATGAATTATTTAAGGGTTAAACAAACTTTGAGTCTCTATAATTTATTCTAATTTAGGTTTTGGTCCCTGTAATTTAGAAGTTGTGGTTTTAGTTTGTCAAATTCACTTCATCTAAAACTGCTGATCCCTCTAATTTTAAAAAGATTCAGACATGATATTAACACTGTTAATTTCATTTATGTATCACTGAATCTGTTAGTTATAGTCAAGTGACTTAATAATTGAATAAAATAATATAGAAACAATTCTTGTACAACATGACTTTGTAGTTTTAAGCATTTAAATGTTTGAATGCGTTAATTAACACGGTTAAATTTAAGGATTAAAACAAAAATCCGTTCAAAGTATATGGACCAAAATGAAAATTCATTCAAAGTATAGGGATCAAAACTAAAATTGGTTAAAAATATAAGAATATTTTAAAACTACATGGACTAATCGTTTTAGACAAAATGAACTTAAGGAACCAAAACCACAACTTTTAAATTTCAGGGATCAAAATACAAATCAGGATAAACTATAAAGATTAAAAGTATATTTAACCCATTATTTAATCATAATCTTGCTACCAAATCAGCAGTTAACGTTGATGAAATATCTGAGCTGATTGCTAATACTTGAGAAAATGATTATATTAATGAATGAGAGGAAGCATGTGGGCCAGGACAAGAGTCCTATGAAAAAGGAAGGCCCCAGGCCCATCATTTCTTGTTGGTTACCAG
>QFDD01001595.1:0-18754 GCA_006871305.1 Vachellia collinsii | reverse complement strand
AAGACAACTTGCGTTTGGACTGAAAAGGGTGCTTTTTCCTCTTGCAAATGCCTGGCCAAACGGGTCCTATATAAACTTTGATTCTCCCAAGTCACTGGGCTAGTTTGTACCCGCTCAACTGAGTTTCTTTACCATTGATCTCTGAACCGTGGGCCTCCTTCGGCCCATCAACTATTATACCCAAACGACATTTGAAGCATAATTAAAAATTATAATTTGACATTACCTTAAAATTTAAGTTTACCTAAAAGTTTTTTCTTAAAAGTAATATTAGTCTAGAAGTTTCAAAATTAAACATTACTGCCCCTAACAATTAAAAAAATGAATATTGACCATTAAAAATTGATGTTGTGAATTTTTATTTTGAAAGCTTCCAAGTAATATTACTCTTTAGATTATATATTCTTTATAACCCAAAACAAGTAAGATGAAATTTCTTTTACTGTACCCTGCCTAATGCCTTTTCTTTTAACACTTCAGGTCATGGGTTGGATCTAATAAAAATGGTTAATACCTTCAACTATTAGAATAAAGTTTGAATATGTTTACTTTTGGGCAAAATTTCCTCCAACAAAAAAATATTTTAGTTTACGAAAACCCCAGAAGGCAATAGGTTCTAAAAATAAAAAAAGAATTAAGCATTTTATTCTTAATTTTATATTTAGATTAAAAGACACTGTTATGATATCAAATAGCGAGATGTTGGACATCACTCAGAATAAAAGATAAAAAGATGTTGGAATTCCATTAAAATTCAACATAGCTGAAATACGAGTAATTTTTTGTTTTTTTGCCAATGATGAAATATAAGTAATCAAGCATTAAAAAATGGAGCTAATGAAAAGTTTATACAGATAATTATATAACTATATAATTTTTTTTGTCCAAATATAACTATATAATTTTAATTGATCATAGATTGATTATATTCTGATATTCTCATGTAAGAAAACTAATAATTTGAAAACGTATTAAGTTTCTAATAACAGAAAATTGACTTTTATTAAAAAGGAAGTAATGAACTAATGATATGTCAGGGAGGGAGATCCGTCGTGTTTATCTGTAGCTTTCATCAACTATTCGCTTTGAGGTCGGAGCTCAGCCCGAGTAACCACAAGACAACCCAGTTTAAGCAAATCATCACATTTCATCTTCAAATTGCAGAAGTTTAAATTGTTGCTAGCCTCCGACGCTCTTCGCTGGCAACGTGCTTGTATCTCATTCACAAGCTCCTAATCCTATGATCCGCATTCATGAATCTATTTATCTCCTTATAGTTTGTGCAAGATAGATCGAATCGTTCGTCTTCACCTGAAAGTGATTCACTCAGCCGGCATCTCACAAATACGTGTGTAAAGTTTATATGTACATATGCGCGCGCATTTTCGTGTATAACAAGAATGTATCCAATTCTGTATCATTCAAGCATCTTCTTCCAGATCCCTTTTTGTTCATTAGAAACAGTGACGTAGCTGCCAGTTTCAAGTGCGAGCATTCATGACTAATGCGAGTTGAGTTATAACTTGGATTGAAATTAACTAGCTTATAAAGTAATGGCAGTCAGGATCCGTATATGAGATTTGTGAAGAAATTTTATCTGAAAATTGTGCTGTCCAGGTTCGTTGATGGTAGATTAGACTACTAGAAGTTGATGGTTCGTTTATGAATTTATAGAAGATTGTCGTAGTTTCTACCGTTATAGGCTTACGATTGCATTCATCTTGTAATTTCACTGGTCTACACTGTCTGTCTTCTTTTATAATTGTCGGTTAGTTAATTGTTCCCGTTGCTTAAACTGCCGGCCATTTCTGTTGCCATCCAACTCTAATTTGCACCGATTTCCAGACCAGCATTGGGTGACTTATGGAGCCAGCATCTGCGGATTCATCATCTCAACCTACCAATTCAGCTCCCAATATTGACCATCATTCCACCAATGTTTCTGGACACAATGACAATGCTCGTAACCCTGCACCCTCATCATCGGCTACTGACATTTCGTCCTCGGTGACGAATCTAAAATTTTCACAGTCCTTTGGAGCAAGACAAGGGAACTCCCAGACTGGAGATACTGGGATGTCAAATTTTTCTTTCCTTACCAGTGGGCTTGGACGAATGCTATCAATTCCTTCTGTTCGAAATGAGACTGCTCCTGTCAATTCAGAAGCTCAGAAGCCTAATTTAATTGAATCGTTCACCAAAGGGTTAGTTGACTCATCAAAGACTGCAGTAAAGAAGATGCAGGTAAAGGCACGCCATATGGTCTCTCAAAACAAACGTAGATACCAGGTCAGTTGTCAAAGCATCTTTATGCCTGATTTGATCGTTTCTATATTATTTCCATGGTTAAATTATCCTATTATTCAATATCTCTGGCGCTCCTGTCTGGGTAAACTTGCTGCAAAATTTTTTCTTGGATAACTTGTCCCCCCAGGGAAATGCTGGACATCCTTGCTTCCCTTATTTCAATTGAATCCCATATATTTTACGTCATTAGTATGGAATATCTTATACGCGTCATTAGCACCCTGGAGCACTTTTTTGTCAATTCATATGCTCTAGTGCTCTACTCGTTCATCGGTGCGGTTTATTTTATGGTTTCTAATTTCTGATTATTTAGTCTCTACTGTACTGATTGAAGACCTTAAGCTTCATTATCCAAGCTTGTTATTATACCAATCTTATTTTTAGTGCGGTTAACTTTGGCATGCTTTTGTCTTGTTTTAATTATGAGCGCTATGCAAAAAAGTCAGATGGTTTTCTTGCTTCTTCCATGCACTACTCTTGGGTTCTCACAATAATTTTGATAGCTTTTGAAAATATTTAACTAATACCTATGAATGTTCTTTTATTAAACATGCCTTGACTACCTAATCAGGTCCAGCATACTGAATTTTATTCTCGCTTGTCGGTATTAGCACTGCTGATTTTTAATCATATAATATATCCAATAAATGAAAACTTAGACATGTTAATTGTTTCTGCATGGGCGTGGATATGAGTTATGCTCAAGAGAAGCATCCCATATCTAAATTTAGTGTTCTGTATAAACTAGAGACACAAAATTTTGGCAGCAGAGCATCTGTTCACATGAAGTTTTATGTAGATTAATCACATTCTGATAATGGAGTGAAGCTTTCCTCTTTTATTCTCCTCATGAACACATAATATGTTGATTTTCCTATGGTGCAAGTGTCATGGGCTCATGGCAGAGATTGTCCATTGTGATTGATTACTGAAAAATGGAGATTTGTCTTGCTTAGTTATTAACTCGATTCCATCAATACTATAGTATATGTGATGCTCTATGGGATACCAACTATCAGCATTGTATTGAATCTGTTGAGTTCTGTTCTAAATGAAATCTCAACTTATAATGAATTGATCTTTCAAGTTTTTGGGAAAACTGACTCAGATGTGTGATAGCATTTTCAACTGAAATATGTATCTTATTCTTCGATCTCTATAACAGGATGAAGACTTCGATTTGGATCTGTCATACATTACTGAAAATATAATCGCAATGGGATTTCCAGCTGGTGATTCCAGCTCTGGAGTTTTCGGATATATTGAGGTATACCTATATATATATTTATATATTGTCTTGCATTTAATGTTCAGTTCACTTGGCTCGGTTGTCATTCAATGCATGTTAAAGGAGAGCTCTGGAACAGGGTTTCTATCGCAATCACATGGAAGAAGTGATTAGATTTCTCGAGACTCATCATGAGGTAACATATATCTGCGTTAATTGTGAGGTCTTAATGTCCGCCTATTCCATTCACCCAACAACAAAATGATTAAATGTTTGATATTTATGGATTCTAGACAACTTTTGGGTACTTCATCCTTTAGTTAATTCAATCTAATATGTTGAACTTCAATTGATTTTGTTGGTGCACGAAGGGTCCAAGCATAGTGAATTGGGCCTCTTCTAAATTATTTAGGTAGAAACTTTTGCTTTGCAAAATAATTATGATATTAGAAAATCAATTTCTTAAAATGCAATGTGAATGTTGAAATCAACTTTTGTGCAATGAATTTGTGAAAATTGATTGCAATGACTAATTTAAAAAATTGAGTTATACATGATATTTATTTTAATGATTTTGCACTGCATTCTTACCTGTAGTGAAACTTTCAATTTCATGGCAATCAATAATATCCCCTTAAAATTATATTTCCTCCATCTGAAACTTTGCAGTGCTTAATAGTTTTGGCCTAAATTGTGTTCATGACAAATTTTCAATCGGAACTTCTTGATAGAGCCTCCAGAGGAAAAAGAATGTCCAGTAATAGAAACAAGGTTTTAGAAAGATTCATGGCACGAAATTCAACTTTTGGCAGCATTTATAACCTGCAAAATCATTCACTCTTGACTTTCCACTGCATTTGTATCTAGAAAGAGTCTGGTCTAGTGTTCTGTAAACTCCTTTTCACATTTCGCTTAGCTTTAGTGCCTCAGTTTTTTCTTTGAAGCGTGCAGGGAAAGTACAAAGTATACAATCTTTGCTCAGAGAGGTTGTATGATGCATCATTATTCAAGGGGAAGGTATGATTCCATCTTTATTTATTTATTTTTGGTGAATGATTCCATCTTTATTTTAATTTGAGCACTCTAATTGATATCTTGGTGGGAGTATGTGTGTAAGTGACAACCTAGCCATTGGATCTGGATGTGTGAAATTTCTGAGACCTATCATTTAAACTTTCTTGCCTCCTGCATAAAATAAAGCACACATTCTTCTTCCTTGTATAGAATATCAAGTTCCGTTCGGGGTTGAATTCTTTCTTTCTTTCTGCTTATTTGTTTCAGAATAAAGACCAGAAGTTCCAAATTCAATGGTTGAGTACATGCATGTTCGGGTTTTAGTCATAATATCAATAGACTAGTATTTAATTAGGCACAATTTTGCCCATAAAAATGATAAACTTTGTCTGGGCATCCCGTATTTTCAAGTCAGTTTGTCTGTGTGTGTCTCTGGAATCATTCTGTGCAACATCCAATAAGAAATGGTCAAATGTACAGACAATATTTTTATACTTCTAATTGAACCATTAACGGTACATCAAAGTCTAGTGATATGACCCATGCTTGCTCTATTAATCTCTTGACTTTGTTTTCAGGCTGCAAGTTTCCCATTTGATGATCATAATTGCCCTCCTATTGAACTTATTGCATCATTTTGTACAAGTGCATATTCATGGTTAAAGGAGGATATTCAAAATGTGGTAGTTGTTCATTGCAAAGCTGGCATGGGGAGGACGGGGGTGATGATTTGCAGTCTTCTTTTGTTTCTTAAGGCAAGTTCCGATTATATGCCTCAAAAAATTAGGCTTCTTTGTTTCTGGCTACACCTTTTGTTTTCTGTATATTGCGTTTATTGATTATCAATAACTTCAGCAACAATTTTGCAGTTCTTCCCAACTGCTGAGGAGGCTATTAATTGCTTTAACCAGAAAAGATGCATTGATGGGAAAGCTCTAGTTCTCCCTAGTCAGATTGTCAGTTGCTGTTGTCATTTTACAAGTTTGGCATTTTGTTTAAGACGTTATCTTCTAGTCATTTTTTCTCTCTCCTGAAATTTAATGTTTCTGTGGTTTTTTTAGAGGTATGTCAAATACTTCGAACGAACTTTAACATACTTCAAGGGAGAAGTTCAGCTTGGACGGAGGTAAGATGTACATTTTCCCCCAATGTACCAAAGCCAGAAAAAAGGTTTCTAGTTTCTTACCTTAAAATTTTACAGGTGCATGCTTAGAGGATTTCGGCTTCACAAATGCCCTTACTGGATTAGGCCTTCCATTACGATTTCCGATCATAATGGTAAGTAGCTGTATCTATAACATTCTTTCCATGTGATTCTTTGTCATACTCAGGATCTATCTTCGAAAGATCAGTCTATGGAAACCTATCTCACATTTGAACTATATCAAACCATAAAGTATATAAACCAGATTTCAAATAGATGTTAAAAAATATTACGCTAAACAGTGCGTAAACGAAAGAGAGTACAGAAGATGAATAGCATGAGTTTTTCTTTAGCTTTAATCCCTTTTTCAGTTCACTTTTCCTTTTGAAACTTGATGGTACAATCTTAGTAAAATCATAAATTCAATTTTAGGACTATTATCACCGGTCAATCTTTTCTCTTCACGCTAAACTTTGAATGGCCTGATGGACAAATCATGCATTAGAACCTAACTAATGTGCATGTAACCTATGAATTTAAAAAGCTTCAAGTCCATGTTAAGGTATTGTGTCATACGAAATCAAGGGTGGGGATAGTTAGGGAATGGGGATATGGGTTGCTTAGGGAATTTGACCAAAGTTTATCTGGTAACCCACCGACACCTCTATTGGATGTAATCGTGTGAATGAATTGAGGAGCATTTGGTTATGTTTTGTTTTTTTTTAAAGGTTTTGCCAAGTATCATGTTGTTTTGTTATTCTACCTAGAAATTGAACATATATGCTTAACTTAGTGCTTGAATAGACCTGCATCTTTCAGTTCAGAATTGTTCTAAATAAATGCAATTGACATGCATTCCTACTGCTGCGGATTCAAGTTTGTGCTTTTCTTGATGAAATGTCATTTGTCAAGTTGTTATAACCCCAAGGTCTTAGCTTCAAGGGACTGATTCCTTCACTAATCCTCAGGAATTCTTTTCACCACAAAAAAACATCCAAAAACAAAGGATCTGATGGTAAGCATGTTATTTTGGATTACAGATTTTGATAAGATAACCACCCCCCCCCCCAAAAAAAAACAAAAAAGTCCAAAATAACAAATATTGATGGATTATGCAATAATCTAATTCTTAAATTTTTCTCTTTAACTCATCTATAGCCGGAAGATTTTTGGATCAGTGCTCTGAAGAAAGGAATTGTGGTCTTTGCATTACCTGGGGAGCCTGGTCTAACGGAGTTGGCTGGGGACTTCAGAATTCATTTTAATGATGGACAGGGAGATTTCTACTGGTTTGTACAGTGCTCCTACTTCTCTTGTCCCCCCATTTACTTAGCCTCTGCCTCTCCGAATTACTTGTGAATGAGAACTCAAATTTATCAGAACTAGTTATGAGTGTTATTTCTCTCTCTCAAGCCGGATATGGAAATTATTATTTTTTTCAAGACACGGAATTGCTGTTTTTTAAACGTATCTTTTTGTGGCAGTTGGTTAAATACAACCATGATAGAAAACAGAATAATCTTGGACGCCTCGGATCTTGATGGTTTTGACAAGGTATAAGGCAATTTTCTTTCACAATCATGCCCCATTTTTACATCTGTTGGCTATTTCTTTGCTTGGCAAAGATTTATTTTACCTAAAATGAACTGTTACTATGCCATTCAGAGGAAGATCCCTGCTCCAGGGTTTCAGGTCGAAGTAGTAATGGCAGACTATAATGGCAACCTACCTGCTTGGACAAAAGCCAATCCCGCCGGCAAAGGATCTAGTGGTAACACAGGCAATGCCTCAGCCTCAGATGCGAGGCTTGCTTCTGATTCAAGAAAGAGTAAGGTTCCTACAAAAGGGGATGATGATGTGTTCTCAGACAGTGACGGAGAGGAAACACAAGATTCAAAGAGCAGGGAATCTAAAGCTGCATTTGATTTAAGACACAGGGAACGTCATCAAGTATCCGATGCCACTAAAGACCATGTTGGAGCCTTGACCTCAGGGACAAAGCAGCTGTTTCTTCACCAGCAAGAACGTACACAAAATAATGCTTCTGAAGAAGTATCAGATAATCCGAAATCCCAGAAAACTCCCAGGACCCCTAGAAAGGAGTATGACGGGGCAAATGAGATCAAGGCCATGGCAGCCGATGCTTCAGTTTTTTCTTTTGGAGATGATGAAGATTTTGAAAGCGACTGAAAGGGTGACAGATCAATTCGTGTTTGAAATTAATCAGGGTTCTGCATATAGTTGCACTGTCAAAAACAAAAAACAAAAAAAATCATACTTGGTAGCAAATGGATTGGAGTTGGACATTACAATACTCATTCCAGTTAATCATACTTGGTGGCAAATGCATTGGAGTTGGACATTACAATATTCATTCTAGTTTCCTTGTCATTGTTGACCAATTTTTGTGTTGTTACATAATTCACGTATACCGTTCAAGTCACTAGTTAATTTCCATGTGGGCTATAGCTTATCCTCAGAAGATATCGTCAAAGTTATAGTCTCGTCCTTAATTTACAAGAGTCAGTTAAAGCCACCAATCAGAATAGCAAATTTTTTGGTAAATGATCAGAATAGCAATTTTTTATGTAAAAAAAAAAATTTATGGGCAGAACACGCATGTTTTTCGGAATCCACATTTGGTGATCCTTGTGATTTCAGCTAGTACCCTTTTAAGATCAGAGCATCTTCCAACTAAACTTTACGTAAACAAGTTTCATTTCGAGGCCGTATGCTTTCTTGTTCAAGGAGGATACCCTTTTATTCAATGAGGAGATTTTCAAATCCTTCTGTTAGAGATGGTCGTGGCATCCCCTTCAATTTCAAGATCCATCTTCGCTTTCTTCAACATTGTCGTTTAGTCCGCGTTTAAAAGCTCTCTTAGAATCATCGGAGCCATGGTTACCACAATATTACTGTCGCCACTAATTGTATTGAATCAATTAATTTACTGAGAAGAGGTTGTGCGGCTAACCATCCCTTCAGGGACATAATTGAAGAAGCCCGTCTTTTGATTTCTAGGAATTGGTTTGTTTTATTTCATAATGTACCTAGGGAAAGTAACTTTTGTGCAGACCATATTGCCAAGATAACCCATAGCTTGGCAGGAAACTTTTATCTCTTTGAACAGCCCCCTCCCTCCTTTTTTGGGATGACCTTTGATGTAAGTCCTTAATGGGATATCCAGTATTTTACTCAAAAAAAAAAAAAAAAGAATCATCGGGGCCATCAGCTGCCATTTTCCGAACATACATACACACTGGTACTCACACCTGAACTGCACTGGAATATGACAAGCTTCTGTGGACGTCCAGTTGAATCCTGTCAATAAACAATAATTAGAAGCATGATATTGGTCCAAAAAGATGTTGCACCAGCATAGCTTCCGTGACAAGCAAGCATTAACAGCAACGTCAACTCACACTGAGTATCTTATCCATATAAACATGTTCTTTCTAAGGCACAAACTTTAAAAGATAGAGTCACACTCTATTTTCATCCTAAAAAGTTTCTCAGGAGCATTCAGTACCCGAAAGTTTTTTTAGATTCAATTTTATTGTGAAAATTTAAAAACTTGGTAAATTTGACCCTAAAATTAACAGCTTAAATGGTCAACTGTTACTTCACCCAATTTACCCAATTTATGCTAAGATGGCTCTATTATATAGGACATAATACCATGTATTAGTCCATGTGATATACTACATAGCATCTTCATCCTTTCTTTCACTCCTTCACCGTGGTGCCGTTCGATGCATCACCTCCAGGCATTACCTCCTCTTCCTGGAACCTTTCCTCTCAAGTTCAACTTCTAAGACAAAATTGGATCTAAAAACATTTTTGGGTGCAGAGCATTTGGTTAAAAGTTTTTAAGACAAAAACGAACTTTAACCCTAAAAGATATAAAAACTAATGAACCAAAAATGAAATGAATCAGGTTTTGGAAAATGAAAAAGAGAACTTCCAACAAACGCATTGAAATGCATACCATGGTTGAGCATTACCTTCCACTAACAAGGGATACATGGTGAATAGAACTACGTGTACCTTTTCTTGGTTGCCTTGGAGACGTTCAAAGGCCTTGTAGGCCTCTTGTGGATTCTTGAAGATGACAAAGGCAGAATATTTGTCCCCTTTAGCCGGCTTCAGTAGAATGCACAAGTTAGAACAATATCTCAAAAGGTTGATAAAAAGTACCATACTAGTATAATGACCTAAATTCTGCCAAATAAAAGAAAATTTATTTTGATAATTATAACTCAAGCTCTTTGATACAAAAAAAAAAAAAGTAAAGATATTTAGAGGGCACAATCTATCCTTAGTTGTAAATTGAAATCACCACAGACAATTTTATACAGTTCTTGACTATCAACCCTAAATGATATCCTGTGAAGAAGTAGTTTAGTCATTTCGCTTTTAGGAATCTGAAAAAACATAAGATAATTGCATAACTGTAAGTCACAACCAACCACAAGATCAACATAGTAATGGTGATGCACTATTGTTATAATCTAATATATAATACATAGATCATTATAAATTAAATTACATCAACTTATATTATATTTGATCAAGTAAATAACCTAATCAAATAGTTCAGTTCATCAAGCGTGGGTCAAGATCCAAATTCCAACAAAATTGAACTTCTTGAATACCCTTCTCCCAAAATAACAACGCAATTGGTAAAAGAAATGAATGTTTAAGAAGATAGAGTGACTTAGGAAGTTAAATGCTACTTTGTGCAAGATCAAGTCTGAAAACTAGTTTATTTTAACATTTTATTTGAGTACCACATTGGATGACAACGTCTTCTCATGTTGAGGGTCCTACGATGGACAAGGATTCATCAGCAATAAAAATAATCAACTAATAAATCAGCAGTTGCTACCTTTCTCTTGTGTAGCAGAAGTATAGTTAATCCATTATTTGCTTAAATATCAGTGAAATGATTTTAACTAAAAAATTAACCGATGCAGATTTTATCTTGAGAACTGAAACTCCCATTCTCAAAAATGATCATATTCCCACTCTCCCGCTGCTTCCAGCAGATAGCCCTAATGAACAGATTCCATTTCCAGGTCATTTCTAGTATTTGCGATGCATCTCCCAAAAAAAAAACAAAAAACCTGGGAGAATTAAGAAGATTAACCTTATTGGGACTCTTCAACCTATTTTGAGTCTTGGTGAAATGATTAACGAGGAAGAGTTGCACCAAAACCTTGTCATGCTCTAGGATTTTCTTAAAGCTCATCCTCAGCGAACCACAAATTTGTCGATCTGATCACCCTAGAGTGGACCTACCTACATAAGAAAACAACACTAATCAGACGGTGTAGTCTATTATTTATTGCAGCTTCATTCATTTTATCTCCATAAAACGCGTCAAACCAAGTTATAATCATTCTATTGATGCCTAGATTCTCTCATAATTTTTAATAACTGCAGACCAAGTTCTGAATTGCTTCATGCCACAAATTGTTTCCTTTCAATTATGATTTCATTCAGCTCAAGAACGAGGAAGCTGCGGTTCATCAATCGCCTTATAATTGGAAATCTAAGAAAATTTAAACATTGAAATTTTACACATACATATATAAAAGCTACGTTTGTTTTGATATTAGTCAAGGCAGAGAAATATATCTCGTGTTCCCAAAATTACTCATTCGAGAGAGAAGCGTAATTTTGAAAATCCACTCAAATCCTTGGAGTGCATTCACACGACTCGCGCGTGTGCTATTTACTTGTCATCTTCCAGGTACTCGAAAGATATGTTCCAAGTTGTAGTCTCGTCTGTCATTTGCACGTGTTAAAGCTATAAATCAGAATCGCAAATAAAAGAATGGACGATGACACCAGTATTTCAACTTGATACAAAACCTTAATCCCAAAATTTCATGGAAGAACCCGCATGCCTTCCAAAGACAAAAGTTTCATCTCATGGCCGTATCATTTCCTCAATTTCTGTTTCAAGGAGGATACCATTTTATTCAATACAGAGATTTCCAAATCTTTTTGTTTCAGCTGTTGCCTCTGCGATTCATTCTCCAGATCAATTTCTCCTTTTTGTTTCAGCTGTTGCTTCAGCGATTCGATCTCCATATCCTTTTCTTTCAGCCGTCGATTTAGTGCTTGGATCTCATTCAAGTGGGTGTCACACTTGTTAGAGATGGTCATGGCATTCCCTTCAATCTCAGGATCCACCCTTGCTTTCTTCAACTTCGAAGTTTCGTCTGCTTCTAAAGCTCTCTTGGAGACACTGGGGCCATCCGATGTCATTTTCCGAACACATATACTGGTTTTCACACCTGTACTGCACCGGAATGTGACAAGCTTCTGTGGACGTCCAGCTGAATCCTGTCAATAAATAATAATCACATGCATAATGTTAGTCCAAAAAGATATTGCACTAGCACAGCTTCCATGACAGCAAGCAGAAACCACAATGTCAATCACTGTACCCATACAAATATGTTTTTATGAACAAGCTTTAAAAGATTTATAAAAATTGATTGGGAAAAAAGGAAATAAATCAGGTGTTTGAAAATAAAAGAGAGAACTTCCAACAAATCCATTGATGCTTTGAAATGCATACCACGGTTTAGTATTACTTTCCCCTAACAAAAAGCAAATACTTAGTGAATAAAACTGTGTGTACCGTTTCTTGAACACCTTGGAGACTTTCAAAGGCTTCATGGGCCTCTTGTGGATTCTCGAAGATGGCAAAGGCAGAATACTTTTCCCCTTTAGGCGGCTGCAACAGAATTTACAAGTCATGACAATAAATCAAAAGGCTGATAAAAAAGTACCATACTGATGTGATAATCTAAATGCTGCCAGATAAAAAAACATTTTTATTCTGATAATTATTAGTCAAGCCCTTCCATCAAAAAGTAGAGACATTTTGAGGACAAAATCTACCCTCAGATCTAAACTGAAATCCCCAGGAACAACTTTATACAGTTCTTTACTATTAATCATAGACGATATCCTGTGAACAAGAAGCTTAGCCATTTCGCTTTCAGGAACCTGAAAAAAAACAAAATAATAGAAACTATAAGTTACAACCAACAATAAGATCAGTATAGCAAAGTTAATGCACAAAGACTTACAGGCTCTTGAGCCAAGGGAATTGCATTATCAACACCTCGTTCTATCTTAGCAAGAACAAGCTTCATTGCTGCCATTGCATCATCAACACAATTATGTGGAGCACCTTTTTTCCGAACTTCATAACCTAACACAGCCTGTCAAACACAATTGATGGCTAAATGTGACTCTAACATCATCCACGTTTGCTAAAAATTTTCAAAATAATAGATAAGCGTGGCCAAAAATAGACAATGGTGCATGTACCACAGGGAATCCCTATAAAAATGGACCAACTATCAAATCATAATACCGCTTCATAAACTAGATATCACGAAATACAATATCGTATCATTGACAGAAAAATATACTTGATACTTGCCTTACATAAAGCATTCAAAGAAGGTCTCCTGAGACTATTACCATCTGAGTATTGGAATATATATGAAGTGTCAATCACTCTAACGTAATCTAACTTTAGCGCTGCAACAAAAGACATTAGTCAATAACTCAGTAACCAAGGAGAAGAATTTCAAAGAGGTAATCCCCCCTTAATATACACCAAACTCAAATGTAGATTCAGAGACAGCCAAACAAAACATTGATATCATGATGTTTACCACGTAGATCATTATGCAAACTGTGTCCCACTAATATTGTTCCATCCACTAACATCTTCTGCAACGCTTTCTGTTTTATACATATATATATATAACTTATAATGTCAATAAAGCACTTGAAAGCATAACAAAGACACAGCAAAAGGTGAGCATCATCTTACCTGTATCTTAGCCAATGAGCAAGTAGCACCTTCAAGATCCTGAGGATAGACACCAGTAATCTCTGATCTGTAGTCAGCAATTGCTTTGTTTGGTTGTACGAGTTTTTTCAGTTTAACCTGAAAGCCAATATCTAAAGTTATTGCATGGTTTAGCTTGTCAAGCTCTAAAAATGTAATACTAATTCATGAGTAAAAATATTTAAGTCTCAAAAACATGTTTCCATGTATGTAAATAGGGAGCGAAAGAGAAGGGACAGGCATAAAATACCTTCAAATTGCGGTCAACCACACAGACACTAACTACTGCTTCAGTCCCATCCTCACAGAGAACCATTTCACAATCAATAGCAACCATTTTGGTAAATTTCAGCAACCGGTTTTTTTTCTTAAGGTTTATAACCACCCAGTCCTTCATTTCAAAAACAAAAGCAGGAAAAATAATGGATAAGCATCATAAAGTAAGGATGCAGTATGCATCAATTTATAATCATACAAAAATCAAGGACAATGGCACATCATCCACAATACAAATTACAATTTCTCACCTGATCAGATAGTAAGCTAGATCTCTCTAATGTTTATCTTAAAACAATTGAAGGTGATCATAAAGTTGCATTTCTACCTATCGAGTGTACATTGAATTGTTTTAGACATTTTGTTGTGCACCTTTATGTTTCCTTATTATCCATGAGCAGCCATTCATTCATCTCATTTACAAAACCTTAATAGTAAAGATTGAAATAATCACAGAGGAACAGAGATTAGGAAAGATTATATTAATTATTAACAGATTAGAAAGTATATATTAAACTAAGATAATTTTAAATAATATTAGTATTTTAATTTTAATTAAGATTATAACTTAAAATTTCTCCTCATCTCCTCCCATTTGCTTTGCTCCAGCTACTGCCTATTGGTCTAGTCGTGGGTCAATTACGCACGTGAACAAGCAATAAAATCACAAGCAGTTAAATATCAACCTAACATCATGCACCATATTCAACGTCCAAATCTCATTATATTATGACCCACGCTGTATATATCACTTATAGATTTGAACATACACATTTAAAAATAATTTTAAATGTAAACCACTTTCGCATCTAAGCAATACAAATATTCAACAAGAGTTAAGGTTCATCAACATTTCAAATATAAATAAGTTGACTAAAAGATTTGAGCATAGATAATCGCAACAAACCTCATCAAGTTCTCCAAATGTATAATCCAATGGATACAATGGGTGCTGCAAAGTTTTTTGGACAAGCCTCTGCACTGTCAATAAAAGAAGTTAAGAATTGCAGTAGAATGATCGAGAAATAAAACCAATCTTATCATGCCAAGAAAGAGAGTATCATTAGCAATACAATTGGGAAAAGAAAGTTCAAAAGGAACAATTAGTGTGATCTTGAACTTAACAATCACTACGAAACATACCTGCTCAAGGATGTCATGAGAGTTATCATTGAATAGCTCAAATAAATCTTGATTAGAATGTCGTCGCAAGATGGTATCAATAAACTGTGCACAGGGTAACATGTAAAGTTAGTATAAACAAATGAGAGGGACCATCACTTATTAAGGGCCTTAAGCTTAGTTCTTCACCTTTAAATCACCCTCCTTTGAAAAAGTCTTTAAAAATGCAGCCAACGTCTCATGGGACCTCTTTGCTGGATCACTCAAATGAGCTCCAAACTTTTTATCATGACTGATTAAGAAGTTTTTCCAGTCTCCCAACGCACCCTGCATTCCTCTTTTTTGTACCAATTTTACAATATCAACCAGTACCTACCCACATAGATGAAATAATTATAAGTTATTTGTATATAACAAAAGGCCCTCCCTAAACCAATATGTACTTTTTTTTATAAGACAACCAATATGTACTAATACTGATACCGTAATCCTTTTTCTATACAATTTTCCTCTTATTGTTTCATAAGAGATGATAAAAGCCAGAATAGCAGATGTATACTTGTCAAAAGCTAAAGAATGCATTAGAAGCAATCTATATAACTGAGTAGTAACTGACTACATGCTTCATCATTATCACCCATTCAAAGAGCACAGCAACCGAATTTAACTTCAACCTGGCCTAATCATACGGGTACTGAACTGACCTTTTTCTCTGCAGTGTCTATCTTCTCCTCCATTGTACGTTGTTCAAAGTTCCGAGGCCAGATAGATGAAAATCTTAAACATTCATATAAAAGTAAGCTACAATAAACAAAATATTCCAGCCAACCACCAAAAAAAAAAAAATTACATACACCAGCAAGCTACAATACATAACAAAAATTTATATAACCAGTCGATAAAAATCTTCCTATTTATTAGTATATATTCCTGAATATGCATCAATAATATATAACAATCAGAAACGAACAATACATCTTTCGAAACCAACCTTAAAAACTAAACTTAGAATCACTACCATTACCACGATACAGTCACAGCCATTGCAGAAAAGATGGATGAAAATAACAATAAAGCAGAGACGGAAAAGGAGAAAAGGGTAGGGTCCATCACGTCTACTTAGCTACAGAGAATTAGTACAGCATTGAACCAGCATCAAGTTACTTAGACAAACATAAGACCAACGAATTCAACAATGAAGCAGAGAAGGCAAAGAAGCGAGGAGAAAAGGCTAAGAGTCAGAGCTAGCTGGCGAGCTCCGAGCAGAGAAGCAGAAAAGACAGAGCCAAAAAATAAAAGGAGAGAGATAAAGAGCTGCTAATACCTAGCTAGCAGGCCTAATCGCTAGCAACGAGCAGAAGTAAGGGAAAGTGAGAGTAGAGAAAGCACAGAACAACACCGACGGAGCAAAACGTCGGAAATGCCGATACAGGATTAGGGTTCGATATTTGCATGCCCCATGAGTGAAAGAGAATCAGAGAAGCAGCGAGATGAAGAAGAGAGGGAATGGTGACGACGACATGAAACAAGAAAATGCAAACCGACCTTAAAGCAACAGAGATGCACGCCGACAAGATCAAGAACGGCCGACGGAATTGACGAAGTCCGGAGCGAAGTAGGATTGGGGAGAGGTAGACCAACGACGATTTTGGAAACAGAGTGGGTGAGAGCGCGCAGTGGGAAATAGGGTTAAGATAAATAAAAACAATGTTAATATATTATTAATAAAAAATTTTCCAAAACGCATTGAATACCCAAAAATTTGAAAAATGGGACAGTTTTACTTTACAAATTTAAAAAATGGGGTAAAGTCACCCATTCATTAACAAATCTAACCTTCAAAATTTATTGATCAAATTATATAAGGATTAAAATGTCAAAATGACCTAAAAATTTCTTTTAGTGGTATTGAATATTCAGAATTTATATCCTCTTTAATTATTCAATTTTCTTTCTTTTTAATTATTTAACTTTTTTAATCTCCCCTTATTAATATAATTTCCTAACAATTGTTATTCTCTTTATCAAATTTGATCTGTCTTAATTTGATAGTTGATGAGATTTGGTGTGAGGAAACATTTTAGGGAATGGTACTTTAGAAGTTTGATATTCTAGTAGTATATAAATTAAAAAAATACCACATCTAATCTTTAATAAAAAAATCTAGTCTAATGATTTTAGGAATGAAATTAAATAAAAAGAAAACTTACAAAATATTTTCACCTTTTAATCGTGTATAATTTGGTCACTAAACGTGTTAATGTGACATTGCCACATAGAAAAAACTTATAAATTAGTTTTGTTATTTAACTCTATATTAAATGTTTGAAAATATATTTAAAACAAGAGTTCCTGATAGGCATCCCATATCCTGTTAGCCATTCTCATTACTAGTATGTTCGGAAATACCCCATAATCACTTTTGGAATCGCTTTCATATAAACCGAGATAAAACTTCTCTTACATACTTACCTGAGATTGTGTATAATCAATTTTCAAAATCTAATCCATCTCGATTCAAATTTCATCTCTTCTCAATATAACCAGGATCGGGACAACACATCAAACACCCCTGCGCACTAGAGGAGAGGACGGGGTGCAAAAGGGCAAACATTATGATTAATTAAGCTTAAAAATGAGGAAGTTGCAATTCATCAATCTACTTGTAATAATAGGAAATTTAAATATGGAGTTAAACATATTTTCTGTCCCCTGTGATTTATTATGATTTGAGTTTTTATCTTTAAAATTTAAAAATTGTAGTTTTAATCCCTTAAATTCACTATATATAAACATGTTAGTTCTTGTAATTTTAAAAGTTCTTTATACTAATTTTGATTGTAATCCTTTTACTTGAAACAAATTTTGATTGATCCCTTAACTTTAAACTGATTTTTGTTTTAATCTATAAACTTAACAGTGATAATTAAGACCGTTAAACATCCAAGTCCTTATATAATTATGTGAACTAAAACCATATGTTAAAAAAATTCAAAATTAAAAGAAAGAAAGAAACTTAAATTTACATGGACTACAAGAATTGTTTCTATGTTATCTTATCAAGTTATTAAGCCAATTTATCATAATTAATGGAATTAATGACGCATGAGCAAAATTATTAGTGTTAACATTAGATTTAGATCATTTTAAAATTATAAAGAATAACAGTTTTAGATAAAATAAACTTGAGAGACTGATACCATAATTTTTAAACTTTAAGAATCAAAACCTAAATCACGGTAACCTATAGGAATCAAAAGTAGGTTTAACCCCTTTAAATATTGAAATTATGTATAAATATCCAAGTGTGTTTTGCTTTTGCTATTAATCAAGGCAAAAATATAGTGTTCCCAAAATTACTTGTTCGAGAGAGAAGCATCATTGTGAAAATCCACATAAAATCACACCCTTATTGATTTTTAGTAGGGACGGTGATCTGTGCCCCAACAAATAAAGCCATTAGTAACGATAGAAAATATCATCGAGATCGCAACCCAACTCAATAACTACGGAAAATTCCAAATAGGACAGCATCTAAAATCGGTTAGATTATGTCAATATTAATAAAAAAATATATGTAAAAAATGCACCATACATAAGCATAAACAGTAGAACTCATTTCTTAAACTCAGATTCTGTGCAAAGCAGAAGGAAACACATTCCTGCTTCAATCATCACAATTCAGAGACCTCCACCTTCCAGCTCGTTTGTTCCCTAACCTTATGATTAAGGAAAAGCACCATGTTCTTTGAGGGGGTAAAGCTTAATTTGATCTCTG
>QFDD01001594.1:0-23821 GCA_006871305.1 Vachellia collinsii | reverse complement strand
TGCATCTCAAGTTAGGCTTAAAACACTTCGTCGTCGTATCCTCCGCCGAAGCCGCTAAAGCCTTCCTCAAAACCCACGGCAACACCTTCTCATCGCGACCAAAAAACAACGCCGGAAAGTACACAGCGTACAATTACTCCGATATGCTCTGGGCCCCCTACGGCCCGCACTGGCGCCAAGCACGCAAGATATGCTTCAAACAACTATTGTCCCAGAAAAGCATAGAATCCAGCGAGTATATCAGGAAGGAAGAGATGAGAAGCATGTTGATGGAACTGTTCATTTCTTCGGGCAAACCAGTACTGCTGAAAGATTACCTTTATGCTTTAAACGTACATATTATAAGTCGCATGGTTCTGGGGAAGAAGTACGTAGTGGAGAAGGATGATGGTGGCTTTATGAGTTGGGAGGAGTTCAGGGAGCTGGTGGATGAGTTTTTCTTGCTGAATACGATAGCGAATATTGGGGATCTGATCTGCTGGCTCAATTTCTTGGACTTGCAGGGTTATACAAAGAGAATGAAGGAGTTTAGTGTGAAGTTTGATAGGTTTCTGGAACATGTGTTGGATGAACACGAAGAGAGAAGAAAAGGGGTTGACGATTATGTGGCCACAGACATGGTGGATGTTCTTTTGCAGCTGGCTCAAGACCCCACTCTTGAGATCAAGCTTCAAAGGCAAAGTGTCAAAGCATTAACTCAGGTATTGTATACTCCCTTTGAAAAGATTCATTGGCTCATATATATTAGTTATTGGTTAGACCCCCAATGGCCAACCCGTTAGATTTCGTCAGTTCATATTGAACTTTTATTTTTTTATTTTCATTGAAAATTTATTTTAATAAGTATAAAATCTAAATTAAGATTAATCTCTAAACTAACTTATTCTCAAATAATAATTTGTATTAAAAAATTGTTAATTTGAAAAAGCATATATGGACAGTCCAGATCTAATGGGTTAGGGAAGCTTATCACTTTAATGGGCACCCTAACCGCAACCGGTCTGTTACCTTAGGGAGAGAATCATGCTCATTCACCAATTTTATCCATATAATTAAATAATTAATGATTTGCATAGTTTAAATCAAATTTTAGTAACCCACTTCAAATATATATGTCAAATGGAGAGGGGGGAATTTTAGGTTAAACTCATCAATAGGCAGAAAATAATTAAGAAAAAGGAAGGGAAATATTCAGACAAGCAAATATACTCTTATAATCATATATATTTTAAGTTACTTCCACCATGTTTCACTGAAACAAAAAAAATTATTAAATCCCATCAACTTTTCATTAAACTTTAACAACTTTTTAGGTTTATCCATATTTAATGTATATCATACCCCATAAATAAAGTCTAAATTACACATTGATTCATGTGGTAAATTCAATAGTATAACTTATAGCACCAAAATAAACGTTCTCCCTGCAGAGGAGAATATATATACATACTAATAGGTTAATATACCATGCTTTATATGTACTTCTCAGGACCTTTTGATAGCCGGGATAGATACCTCAAGTGTAACTGTAGAATGGGCAATGTCCGAGCTGTTGAAAAACCCAGAAATCATGAAGAAGGCCACAGAAGAGTTAGATAGGGTGATCGGAAGAGACAGGTGGGTGGAAGAGAATGACATAGTGAACTTGCCTTATATTGAAGCCATTTGCAGAGAAACAATGAGATTGCACCCTGCAGCCCCCGTGTTGCCTCCGACGACGTCCACCGTAGATGGCGACTCCAAAGTTCTAGGGTTTGACATCCCAAAAGATGCCCAAGTGATCGTCAATGTGTGGGCTATCGGTAGAGACCCGGCAATTTGGGACAATCCCAATGAGTTTAATCCAGAGAGGTTCATAGGTAATGATATTGATGTGAGAGGACATCACTTTGAGTTATTGCCATTTGGGGCTGGAAGAAGGATCTGTCCTGGTTATCCGCTTGCTCTAAAGATTGTGCATGTAAGCTTGGCCAATTTGGTGCATGGCTTTTCATGGAGCTTGCCTGATGATATGAAGGGGGTGGACCTGAACATGGAGGAAATTTACAGGCTTACTAGTGTCAGAAAACAACCAATTGAAGCTGTTCTTAAGCCCAGACTTTCATCTCATGATCTTTACCTTTAGTGGTTATGTATTGCATAAGCGATGGAAATAAGGCTTGAGTACTCTTAATGATGTACTGATGAAAATTAAGAAGCTTAATTATCACTAGCGTCAATGGTTTAGGCACTACTATTTTCCTCACATATAATCACGTAATGCACAGGATATATAATTTTCCTCATATATATATATATATGTATATATATTAGTACCTGTAGAGTTCTTTTTATAAAATTACCTATGAAGGATTATTTCTTAAATAATAGAGTGCATGTCCTTCGACCAAAATAAAAACAGTGCCACCCTCCCCCAAGTTTGGGCCAAGTTTTCCGTAGCCCTCATTTGACATAGCGTGGGCCGGCCCACATGGCCCAAATATTTTTCAACAAGAGATGCAATCGATTTTGACTGGTTTGAGTGTTTTCCAATTATATCGTCCATTACATGAACACAAGCTTTTGACATTTTCATTAAAATGATACTCCATACTCCATCGGCTCATAAAATATAAGTCCTCATTTATAGGGTGACTTACACTGCAAATGTGAGCTTACATTTTGGACCAAAGAGAGCAGTTACCGATAGAATGTGGTCTAATAGATAAACTAACCCTTCATAATATAATGAATCAAGATTTAAATTTTTGTTAGAAGCTGTGCCTACATTTAATGTCCGATAATATTTTGAATGCATATGACTCCATATTAGGAAGAATAGTCTCATCGAGAGAGAGAGAGAGTAACGAATTGTTGAGAGATAAAATTTCAACGTTGTTTTATGAATCACTTTGGTTAATTCAAATTACTATCATTGAGTGTCATTGTAACTTCTCCAACCCCTCTTCAAAACTTAGACTAGCTCACATTTATCTTTATCTGACCCTCTCTATAGATTCATGTTAATGCTAAGTAACCAGAAATACTCATTAATTAACCATGCACACACATACATATCTATATGCTAAGTCACCAGAAATACTTATTAATTAACCAGGCACATAAGTGCGCGCAATATTCTAATATAACTAATTTGTGTCTTCTTTCCAAGGTTGAGAATGATTTCGCGATGAATTATAAGGTCTTTATCCCATGAATGTATGTGTAGTAGGGAAACACGATTGCGTTACGTTCACTGGAAAAAGGAGTGACGCATTTTCCCTCATTCAACATCGCAATCAATATTGAAGTGATGCAAAACAAGGTTGATTGGTGAGATATGTTTGTTTTATAGAAGTTTAGAAACGTTTTAGTTGAGATATGTGGATGACGGCACAATGGGCTCCACGCAAAGCCAGCCGGTTTGGCTCTTTGCTGAAGTCTAGTAGTAGCTGGCGGATTGCTCACTCGCTGCTATCATCACGGAGTGTTACTCCATCCTCACTGAAGTACAAGTCCTCATACAGTGCCTCAGAACCTAATAAAACAATAAAATTAAAAGTTATCTCCCTGCAACATGATAAATAAAGATTTAAATCGTCTCTCAAAAAGTGTTTCAACATTTGTCTTTGGAATATATGTGTATGTAAAAAAAATTGAAAAGATTTAGAAGAGGAATCAAATCAAAATAGATTACTTCAAAATACATAACTAAATAATATATTATGTCTTGTACAACAGCAACAATAAAGTATTTTTCCATTATGTGAAATATGCTGCATGGATCATATTCGCTATTGTGCTCTATAGTAAACTATATTTCTGGATATAATGTTAACCACAATATCTCTCTTTATAATTTACTTAAGAGTATGTTTCGATCTTCTTCTACTCTTTTTTATAAGATTTCACACTTCCTTATCCACCCTCTTACCAATATCTCCACTAACCTTTTTTGAACATGTACGGTCCATCTCAAACAATTTTTCAGCATTTTTTTCTTTATAGTTGTCACTCCAATTTATTCGCGAATTTAATCATTATGAGTCCTATATATTGACAGTGTTGCTGTATTGATTACGAAATAAGCTAAGTCTCGTTTAAACAAGTTTGCATGCTAGCTAGGAGTGGCATCGATCACGCCTAACCGCCATGAACTAGACATTTGCCAAACCCTCGGAGGATGAGTTTGAGTTGAAGACATGGGGTACCAACTGTAATTTTTCTTGAGAGTAAGGACATGCTAATGATAGAGTAGGGTCTTTAGCGTAATTGATGCTAAAGTTTAAATAGAAGATTGTGCATAAACCATGATCTGCGACGACAAATCTTCATGCACAAGCCACGCACGGCCTTTTTTTTTTTTTTTACAATCAAAATCAACCGATTTGGATAATTTAATATAGATATACACTGATTCAAACATACGCAGATATGTGTGTAGATGTATCACATAGACATAGATAGATTGCATGTATATGAATCGCATTGATACCCATGATGCATATATATATTCATAGACAGATTACATATACTCATACACATATCCATGTAAGTATGTATGTACAAAGATTTGCAGGACTAGGCTCAAAATCACAAATGAAAGAGGTAAGGGAGAGAGGGTGTGGAAATGAAAAGGAAAGAGAGAGGAAATGAAATAATGTAATCGTGCCTTTACTGTTGAATACTGTACAATATATACAATATGTAGACCCACCTACGAATTTAATCCACTTGTGTTGTCTAACCAATACGGCTGTAATCTAACAAATTTAGTTACATTAACTAATATTCTAACAATAAAATAAATTTTTGCAACTTTTTATGGGTTCCCCAAATGATTTCTTGGCCAGGTATGTACATGTAACTTGACCAGCAAAAAAAACAAAAAATTAAAGAACGCCCGCAGGCAATATTATTTTTCACGGTATTTTTTTAAAAAAAATTATTACAGAAAATTTTAAAAAATTCGTCCCAAGCCAGTCAAGTAATAAAAATCATATCCCATATGATATCGGTAAAAGTTAAAAAGCATATTAAATTCAAAATCATAATTTCAAAATAACTTTTCATCTCCACTCCGAACATTTTAGGGAACAAAATTTAAAGTAATAGAGGAATTTAAATATTCAATTTTAGACTTAAATTATCCCAGGCAAAAAGAGAAAAAATGTAGATGAATATGGAATATTTTAGATTGAAAGTAAAAGTACATTATACATTGATAGAATCTCGTGCTACTAACGTGTTAAGAAATGAAGGAAAAGGAAGATGAGAGAGAGAGAGTTAAAGAGCAAAAGAAAAAAAAACTTTTATTCACTCTATCGAGTCTACATAGTATATAAATGATTCCTTATATTAATAGGTATAATTTTACAATATCAATAGTTACAGGAGATAATAGAGGTAACAGAATAAGGAGATTATAGATAATATGGACATTTACATGATAATATTTATAACAATTTATATATATATATTACCTTGTGAAATGGTGATGCACTCAATATGATTCGTTTTGATCCAAGTCGCAAAAATTAATAATATGGGAAGCTAAGTTTTAAATATGTTTTTCATTATACTTGATCATCAATCATCAAGGTGCATGTAATTAGGTCTCATTTTTTACGGAACCAGTTATCATACTAAGCATTTTGCTTAGTAGGGAGTGCTAATTAAATCTGGACTGTTCAAATCTAATTTGGGAGGTTTAGATTTAATTTTTAAAAGTCTATATTTTTTTAAAAAAAAAATTATTACAGTAGATATAGAAGCTAAAATAAAAACAATTCTTTAAGTAATATTTTTTGAAAAAGTAATTTTTTATTTAAGAAAACATGATTTTAAAAAAAATCAAATCTGGACAATCTAAATATAATTAATCCTCCCAATTAAGCATTTAATACTTAGCATAGTAACTAGGTCCCATTTTTGTGGATCTGGTTACCCTATTAAGCAAAATGCTTAATAGAAAAAGTTAATTACATTTGGACCATCCAAATTTAATTTGGGTGGCCTAGATTTATTTTTTAAAACTCTATATTTTTTAAAAAAAATATTATTTCAGTAGATGTAAAATTAAAAATAGAAACAATCTTTCAATTACTATTTTTTTTATTTAAGAAATCACTATTTTTTTTCAAAAAATCAAATGTGGATCGTTTAGATCAGATCTGGACAATCCAGATTTGATTAGCTTTTTCTGCTAAGCATTAAATGCATAGCCGGGTAACCAATTCCAAATTTTACATATCTACATATAAGCGCTTTATGTTCAGGTTGCGACGGTAGGCCTAGTTGCTTATACTTAATTAATAAATTTGATTTGAGTATTATCATGGTTTTTTTACATGCAACCTATGCACAATAAAAAAAATTACCTATATGCTATACTAGGAAAAAATTTCTCCAAATACTACAGTCAAACTCGTTCTTCAAGTGAACAAGTTTAGGGGGACATTCCCCCACCCAATATTAAAAAAATTATTATTATTTAAATCCCTCCCCAAACCCAAAAAAAAAATTATTATTATTATTTTTTAAATCCCTCCAAACTAGCCCTTTAAAAAAAATAAATCTCTATAAATTATTTTGATAAAAAAACGGACATGAAAAATGAAAAATATTGGATTTATAATTTATACTCTCTCCCACTTTTTAAATTAAAAAGGCCAATGAACAAACTTCTTATCTTAAGATTTTTTTTTATCTTAAAATACTTAAAATATTAAAAGATAAGAAAAAAAATTATTTTAATATTTTAATATAAGAAAAAAATCTTAAATCCTATAATGAATCTCTTCTTACGATAACTTTTTTGAGGCAAAAAAATCAAGCCATGATCTTTTATTAATTAATCTCTTCTTCAAATATTTATTTTTATATTATTTTTTTAATTATTGAACATTATTATATATTTATTATCTAATCATCTCAACTTCAATTATCAAGTAGAGAGGATAGAAGAATGTGACATTAAAGCTTATTCAAACGCTGATAAGGTTTTTGAAGACCTAATGATAGAGGAAGGGGATATTGAATTAGTGAGGAAGTGATCTTTTAACTTGAAATTTATTCATTGGCCTTTTATAATTTAAACAAGTGAGAGAGTATAAATTATAAATGTAATATTTTTTTTATTTTTCATTTCCTTCTTTTTATCAAAATAATTTATATGGATTTATTTTTTTAAATAGCTAGTTTGGAAGGATTTAAAAAATAATAACAACTCTTTTTAAAGATTGGAGGAACGATTTAAAAAATATTTTTTTTTAATTGGGGAGGAATTTAAAAAATAATAATTTTTTTTTAATTTTAGGTGGGGAAACATGGTAGGGGGCCAAACTTGTTCACGTGCTTTGGGGGATTTTCTCTCCAAACTCATTCATCGACTTGTTCACGTGGTTTGGGGGATTTTCCTCCAAACTCGTTCACACGAGTTTAGGGAGATTTTTCTCTGTCCTGTTAAACTCGTTCTTTTGGTGAATGAGTTTATCACAATTTCAAACATATTCATCTGAAGAACAAATTCGACTGTAATATTTGGAGAAACTTTTTTTCTAATGTAGCATATAGATAATTTTTTTTATTATGTGTGCATAGGTTGCACATAAAAACCGTATTATCATTTAATTTAATTTAATTTCTTGCTGGATTATCTTTGGTATTAATCTTGTGGTGGATATTGGGACACTTAATATTTTCTCTCAATATAAATGCCTCTCTTTTTTCTCAACCTTGCCTACACAGCTACACTTCCCATTACAGAACCCAACGACTGATGGAGATGAAGTTGGCATCATGGCCAGCCATCTTTATCCCCATTCTTTTCTTCCTCCTCCTCTTCCGCCGTATCCTCCGCTGCCTCCGATATAACCTACCGCCGGGTCCAAAGCCATGGCCTGTCATCGGAAACCTCAACCTTGTAGGCCCTCTTCCTCACTCCTCCTTAAGTGCACTCTCCCAAAAATATGGACCCATCATGCATCTCAAGTTAGGCTTCAAAGGCTTCGTCGTAGTATCCTCCGCCGACGCCGCTAAATCCTTCCTCAAAACCCACGGCAACACCTTCTCATCGCGACCAAAAAACAACGCCGGAAAGTACGCAGCCTACAATCACTCCGGAATTCTCTGGGCCCCCTACGGCCCGCACTGGCGCCAAGCACGCAAGATATGCTTCACACAACTATTCTCTCAGAAAAGCACAGAATCCACTGAGTATATCAGAATGGAAGAGATGAGAAGGATGCTGAACGATCTTTTAATTTCTTCGGGCACGACCATATTACTCAAAAATTACCTTTATGCTTTAAACCTAAACATTATAAGCCGCATGGTGTTGGGGAAGAAGTACGTGGAGAAGCGTCAGAGTGGTGGCTTTGTGAGCTGGGAGGAGTTTAGAAAACTGATGGATGAGTTTGTCTTGGTGCATACTGGGGTTGCGAATATTGGGGATCTGATCCCTTGTCTTAATTTCTTGGACTTGCAGGGTTATATACAGAGAACAAAGGATTTTAGTGTGAAGTTTGATAGGTTTCTGGAACATGCGTTGAATGAACACGAAGAAAGAAGAAAGGCAGTTGAGATTATGAGGCAAAAGACATGGTGGATGTGCTTTTAAAGCTTGCCGAAGATCCCACTCTCGAGGTCAAGCTTCAAAGGCACAGTGTCAAAGCAATGACTCAGGTATACCTGCGAGTATAATTGTATATCATTCAATTTCGCTTCCTTCTTCTTCAAGATAAATATTTGAATTTTAGTTACCATTGCAAAAGCCTACGCTTTATATATATACTTGTATATTTCTCAGGACCTTTTGATAGCCGGGATAGATACCTCAAGTGTAACTCTAGAATGGGCAATGTCCGAGCTGTTGAAAAACCCAGAAACCATATAGAAGGCCACAGAAGAATTGGACAGAGTGATCGGAAGAGACAGGTGGGTGGAAGAGAAGGACATAGTGAACTTGCCATATATTGAAGCCATTACCAAAGAATCAATTAGATTGCACCAGGCATCCCCCATGTTGCCTCCGAGGACGTCGACCGGAGAGGGCGACTCCAGAGTTTTAGGGTATGACATCCCGGCAGGGACCCAAGTGATCGTCAACGTGTGGGCTATCGGTAGAGACTCTGCAATTTGGGACAACCCCAATGAGTTTTATCCAGAAAGGTTCATAGGTAATGTATTGATGTGAGAGGACATCACTTTGAGTTGTTGCCATTTGGGTCTGGAAGAAGGACCTGTCCTGGTTATTCTCTTGGTCTCAAGGTTGTTCAGGTAAGTTTGGCCAATTTGGTGCATATGGCTTTTCATGGAGCTTGCCGGATGATAAGAAACGGGTGGATCTGAACATGGAGGAAATTTACAAGCTTACTAGTGTCAAAAAACAACCACTTGAAGCTGTCGTTAAGCCAAGGCTTTCATCTCATGATCTTTTACCTCCACTAGTGGTTAGGTATAAGAAATTGAAATAAAGCTTGAGTACTCTTAATGATGTACTGATGAAAATTAAGAAGCTTATCACTAGCGTCAATTATTTTGGCACTATTATTTTCCTCATAGATATAATCACGTAATCCATAGGATATATAATTTTCCTCATATATAGACACACACATATAAGTACCTGTAGAGTTCTTTTTATAACATTACTTATAAAGTATTATTTCTTAAATAATAGAGTGCATGTCCTTCGACCAAAATAAAAACAGCGCCATCCTCCTCCAAGTTTGGGCCAAGTTATACGCACCCCTCTTTTGACATAGCCCAAATATTTTTCAACAACAGATTGCAATCGGTTTTGATTGGTTCGAGTGCTTTCCAATTATATTTTCCATTACATGATGTGCTTTTGACATTTTCATTAAAATAATACTCCTCTGCTCATATAATATAAGTCCCCAGTGTAAATTACACTGGGAATGTGGGCTTACCTTTTGAACAGAGAGAGTGGTTATAATAGAGTCTTAGTCTAGTAGAATAAGATTAAAATTTCTGTTGAAAAATGTATGTACGTTAAATATCCGACCTTAAATGCATTATCTTTAAGATAACTGTACTTAAACAAATATTTGTGGGAATCATGACTAGAGAGAGAGAGAGTAACGAATTGTTGAGAGATAAAATTTCAACTTCCTCTGTTTTGGAATCACTTTGGTTCATTAAAATTACGATCCCTGAGTGTGCTTGTAACTTCTCCAAACCCAATTCCAAACTTAGACTAACTCACATTTATCTTTATTTGACGCTCTCTATAGCTTCATTTGAATGCTAAGTAACCAGAAATACTTATCAATTAACCATGCATATAATATATGTGTGCGTGTGCGCGCAATATTCTAATATAACTAACTTCGTCTTCTTTCCAAGGCTGAAAATGATTTCGCAATGAATTATAGAGTCTTTATCCTATGAATGCATGGGTAGTAGGAAAACATGATTACGCTACGTTCATTGAAAAAGGAGTGACTCACAATTTTCAACAATGCACAGTAATTTATTTGTATTTATATATCTTTTCAAAAAAATTAATTGATTTTTATATCACGAATTGGGAGTAGTATTAGTTTCCTTTGAACTTAAAAATTTATTTTTATTTTCAATATATATTATTCAAAATATAATAATTTATTCATGGAAGTATCACAATACATTCCCAAAAAAAATGTAATTATAAAAAAGTTTCAAAAACAAATTTCGGTGTAAAAAATAATAATAAATTTCATACTACTAAATTGTTATTGAAACTTTTTATTAGGTCTCAATAATTCTGCCTTTATTTATTACCATGTATATTTTTTATCATTGTTCATACCAAACACAGATATTTGTGTATTATAGAAGTTTAGAAACGTTTGAGTTGAGATATGAGGATAAGAGCACAATGGGCTCCACGCATAGCCAGCCATTTTGGCTCTTTGCTAAAGTCTTGTAATAGCTAGGCGGAATAATGCTCAGTCGCTGCTATCATTATTGAGTGTTACTATAAATCAATATTCGAATTTTACTAGCAAAGATGTATGTACTTAATAGTACCTCATATATGATTGTCTTTAATTAAAGGATATGTGTGCTGAAAGAAAAAGCATCCAATGATAATGTATTTACATTGTAAACTGGACTTATAATCATGATAGGAGAGAGTATTCAATACATATGCAAAATTGAAAAGATTTAAACTAATAGAAATAAAGGTTAACCTTTCACAACGTGATAAATAAATATTTAAATTATCGTTGGAAAAGTATGTCAACATTTGTCTTTAGAATATATGTGCATATCCAAAAAAAAATGAAAATATTTATAAGAAGAATCAAATAAAAATAAATTACTTCAAAATACATTTCTCAATAATAAAAATACTATAATATGTATTGTACAACTACTTAGTTTAAGCCAAAAAAAAAAAAAATCCAATTCTTATTTAGTCCATTGGCAGTGCCTGCTGTATTGATCATGAAATACGCAAAGTCTTGTTCAAATAAGTTTGCTTGCTAGGAGTGGCATCACGCCTAACTTCTATGAACAAAACATTAAAAAAATATTAATACTTATAAATATATACATACAAACACATTAGGTACCATGTACAATATAATTCTTGTTTTTTTTTTGGCCAAAATGTACAATATAATTATTTAAAAGTTAAACATGAATATTATGCGTTTTGTATTTTAGTGTCACAGTGGCTACCGTGAATATTACGTTGATTTCTTTTTCTTTGAATATTAAGTATGAGGTGACTTGTTAATAAATACTACGACGCAATTTAATTTAGCTTCAAAACTAAGGGATCAATTAAGTTTGTGTAACAAAAAATAAAAATTAAGTTTGTATATGTAACAAGTGTCATATTCGTCCCCTGCAGATATTTCATTATGTTGTGTGATCAATATTTAATCAAAGCAACGATTTGAAAAGGATTCAGATTCAATTAGGAGTGCTCAAGTCTTAATCAGACAATTATTATTATTATTACTACTACTGCTTCTACTACCACGCAATATTTTCGTCATTCCATGGACCATCTTTTTCGTTCAGCCTTACTTGTCAGTAAGCAAGTGGATTATTATTGTTGTTTATTATATCTTTATTAACACTATTATACTTATTTAAAAAAAAACTCTAAGCGAAAAAGAACAAAATCAAGAAAATAAATGCCTTGTGATTTGTGAATCATCAACACTCAATTTAAAGTTTAAAAGTTGGTTTATATTAGCAATATAAGCCACTTTTCTAGCATGATTTATTATTTATGAGGTAAATATATAATATGAGTTTTATCTCGACATGCTTAAACATATTTTTTATATTGATATAGTAAACAATGCCTAAATAACACATATTGTAGACTACTATACCATATTAATGGAAATTATTAACTTTCAAGGAAAGCAAATTTCATCCCTGAAATGATTAATCATTGGTACTCGACCAGTAAGATGTTAATTAAAATGATAAGCGATATGACCTTTGAAGGGGACAAAAAAGAACATATAAGTTTAAATTTTAAGAAGTATACAAGTACACCTACAGAAAAAGCTAATTAAAAATATTTTAAACTCAATCTGTATAAGAATTGATGTCAAATTAAAAAGATTGGGATATAAATGTTAGGATTTTCTCTTTCCCTCTCTGCTAGGGCTCACTCTCTAGTTGTCGAGCAATGTTCCAGCCGGAACATCAATCCTTCCCTCACCCTCAAAGGGTCTATTCTCTTCCTCTTGTGGAGCGTATTGGTCACACTACTGTGGTGTGGCCTTTGGAGGTATTGGATTCAACGAGGCTCCATGAAAGGGGCTTTCAGGGCTACAGAGAGGATTTTGTTTCTCGATCTGGTGTGATGACCTCCGTCAGTGATCTTCGGTGGGTTCCTCCATGGACATGGGAGGCGTTTTTTGAGTAGCTCGGTCGAGAACAATACATGGCCGCTAGAACGGCTGTGTTCCATGGCCTCTCTTCCTTGCTCCTATGGTTCCACCCCTACTTCCAACACCAACTTAGCAACAAGGCTCGGAGGAACGATAGTTTCACTACTCTACCTGCATTTTTGACTGCTCCGTCATCCGTTGATGTTGTCTCCACCATAGCTCCCTTGCCCGTAGCTCTAGCGAACCATGCGACTATTGAAGATGCTATCATCTCAGGGGATTGTGACAGAAGTGGAGCTACACAGGTTCAGGGGAGGCATTATAAAGGGAGTTGTGCAAAGGAGAAGGGGGATGTATCAGTTTTTATGAGGAGAAATGAGGAAGTAGTGCAAAGGAGGTCAGAGAAGAACCTAAATGTTTTGAATCCTGAGGTAAGTGTTTTGTTTAAACTTCAAAAAGTTTTTATCAAAGTCACTTCAGGATTGTGCTTTGAAAAGGGTATTGTGGATCGAATTGCTGCTGGATACTTCACATTGAATATTGTTAAATTAGTGGAAGTGTTGATTTCATTTGTAGCAAGGATCTTCTGGCATTATTGTAAACCAACAAGCTTTACCCTTGCGGTCATTGTTCTGGTTGATTGGGCGAGGCTAGTTTTTAGGCTTAAGAGATATGGGTTGGAAGACCACAGTGCTACTATTCGGTTATTGAGTCTTATTCTAAGAGTAGTCTGGCTTGGTGTGATGTTTCTGTTTGTTGGCTAATGATTAGTGTTTATGGGGTCAATAATCTTATGGTCAGGCTATTTGTTGTTCGGGTTAGGATCACTAACTTAGGTCTCTTATGTGGGTCTGAACATGCTGTTCTTCTTTGGCAAGACATGTGCCTGTTCAGTGTGTATTTTTATATTGTTCTTATTCTGGCAAGACATGTGTCTGTTTCAGCATGTTTGGCAACCCTATTTGTCATTGGACTGGAGTTGTGATTCTCTCCTTTATTGGCAGAAGGATTGTGCTTTATCTGATATTATATTGAATTCAGTCCTCCTTAAGTTGTTTCTCTCAAGGAATTTAATCAAGAACCATTATTGCATATGGACTCCCAAGGAAGCATATTTGGTTGTTTGATGGTTCTCCAAAGCTTCATTGGATGGCTCTTACCCTTTTATTTGGGTTCCCCGAGCCCCGTTTCAGGCACAGGCTTATTTGATTATGGTCGTTAAAGTGTTTTCCTGTTGCTGTGTAGAACTCTCATTTGCTTGTTTTCTTCTTTGTTTTTTGTTGCTAGAGTTTATTTTGTTGTTTGGATGGTTGTATGGTTTGGCGTTACTTTAAACTTTGTAATTTCAGTTGTTTTTTTATTATATCTTTTCTTTGGCAAAAAAAAAAAAGAATTGATGTCAAATTCAAAGTGATTTGTGTAAACTCTTGATTGATTTCTTACCTACTACACTAGCATCCTTAACAACCAAAACATGACTATAAAATGCCAAAAACAAAAGGAAACAGCATGACTATATATTTTTGTCTTTTATATTTATATTAAATTTCAGTTTGATCCTTAAGTTTAAAGATTATACTTTTAGTCATTTATTCTTAACATCGTTAGTTTTACTTAATAAAAATTGATGACTCAGCAAATTTAAATTGTGACTATACTATTAAATGTTGATAAAATATGGTTGAATTTTAAAATATAAAATTAGTATATTAAATAATATATATTTAAGAATATTTTAACATCATTTAATTACATAATGGTGATTGAATTAGTATTTTCCGTTAAGTAAAACTAACAGTGTTAACTTTAAAGAACTAAAAGTGCATTTTTTAAAATTAAGGAATCAAACTGAAACTTGATGTAAATTTAAATAATTAGATGTATACTTTAGCTTATATAATATGAAAAAAAAACAATATACATTACAAAATTGCAAAAGATTAAAATCTTTTGACAAACCCATTTGGGCAGTGCTTGTTTTGCAATATTAATCAATGTGTTTGTTTGGATTAACAGTGGAAACTACTTTTCCAACCTAATTTACGCTATATGAAGTAACTATATGATAAGAGTTTTATCTTAATTTGGATAGATGTGCTTTACTAACACAATCCCAAACATGCCCAATATTACTTTCAAAAAAGAGAGGTGCATCCAATCATTTCTTATTGATTCAATGATATATTCACCCCCTATATTCCAATGAATATATTGGGTGTGTTTGGCAAACTATTTGTGTCGTAAGGAATGCATTATGGGAGGTTGAATGCATTTTGGGTAGATAATGAGTGTTTGGGAGAAATTTTGAGAAAAATGCATTCTAGGAGTCAAAATGCATTTTGAAGGCTATAATGCATTATAGGGAGAATGAGAAAAAAACTCATTATGTCCAGAATGCATTACAAATCATAACCTTAATATTATAAGTCATAATCTGAAAATTTAAAGTTGGAACATGGGATACTCCATGTTGCAACCTAGACGTGAGAATTTCAAGTTGCAACCTAGTACACTCCAAGTGGTGACATAGATATTTTAAATCATGACTTGAGACATTCTAACTATTTTTTATCATTTTATTTTTTTCCTAATTTTATCATAATATAAAATAAAAATTATATGTATATATGTATTATTTAATGAGATTTATTTTCTTTTAAGTCACTTTCCATCAAAACTCACTTTTATAACGTTTATCCAAACAAGTTTTCATTTTCCAAAATGCATTCCAAACAAAAATTATTTTTCAAAATGCATTCTCACCAAAAATCATTCTCCCAGTGATTATCTAAACTGAGCCATTTATTATTGCTAGAATAATGAGATCGTTATTCTTTTTCTTACTGTGAAATGAATGAATTGATGGGATTATTATTAAGGAAGATGCATCTAAATTGGATTAATAAATCGCACTCGTATAAATTTTGGAGGAACGAGACTCACTCGCCACATTGAAATTGAGGGAACAATTGCACAATAAAGCTGCCGATGAACCATTAATTTGATAAGTAGTACTATATTCCATATTTAATATAATAATCAGTCAACTTTTCTTAAAAGATTAAAGAAGTTAAATACATTTTTTAAAAATATTTATATTTTTTTAAAAATTAATTTGTTTGACTTATAAACTGATATATAACCTAATAATATAATAAACAATTACTTTTAAGTAATGTATTTTAACTTCTTTAACTTTTTTTAAAAAAAAGTGAACTGATTCTTATATTAAAGATAAGATAGAATGTAGTAATAATTAATCAAATCAAAACGTTGGAGTAGATTAATTGTTTGGTGACATCCCACCAAATTAATTAAAACAGCTGTCATAGAGATTCCTAATGGGTGGTATTAGCATTGCCACGAGTGATACTCTTTCATCTGTTGCCTTTGGTTGCGTTTGGTGAACCATGAAAACAACACACACTCACACTCACACACTCACCTGCCCAAATTAAACTAACCACTTCTTTAACCTCTAAAAATATAAAATATCGATAACTAATTTCCTTTTTTTAAAGAAAATCATGGCTGTCATTTTCTAGTGATGTTCTTCATTTTTTTATTTTTTCTTTTGCATGTTAGTTCTGAGGGTACGTTTGGTTCTGGAAATTGGGAGAAAATCAGAAGGTCAGATTTGTGTTGGTGTGATGGAAGCTAACTCCAATCTTCATCCTCTGGGAAATAATAAAACATTATTTTGGTCATTTTGGTTTGATGAATCCATTTTGGTTTTCATTCTTCTTTATTTATGTCGCACCAAACATCACTTAAAAATATATTTCTTTCCTTCCCCTTTTCAAGCATATATTAAACATACGGCAAAATTTTACATTTAATCCAATGACTTCATAAAAGTTTTAATTTAACTCCTTAATCTTATAAAGCATTTTTCAATAATCATACAACCTTAATGATGATCATTTATTTCAATCACTATTACTTAAGAAAATAAACTTAATACACCAGCATTATATTTGAGAATGTTATGTCAATATTTAAAATTTCAATGTTAATATTCTTTGTTAATAAAATAACAACGTCAGAATTAGAAAATTAGAAAACAAAAACTTCATAAAATTAAGAGATCAAAATAAAACTCCAATCACATTAAAAGAGTAAATCTATATTTTTGTCTAGCTAAACATTATTTTTTTTTCTCAATACTCATTTTCATTTCATTAAAAATCTTTCCAATATATCAATGTTGATTTCAAACAAAACTTAAAGGACAAGCAAGTTTCTAACACCTCAGCTCTTGAATTGTCCATATTGACATGTGAATGACGAAATGAAAATCAAACAATGTGAATCTCAATAAGAAAAAACACACATTGACGAATTTTTCCTTACTTTAATCCACACACGAAAAGGGAGGGTGACTAATATGATTTTAAGAAATATAATCCAAAGTCATGTGACATTTAAAAACTAGAAAGAAGAATTATTTTCGCGCTACAATTTTGATCGCACACGGCACAAGTCAACGGTATAGGTCAATGGCTGATTTGGCCCGTTTCTGTCTTTTACATTTAACTCATTATAGCCATTTTTTTCCCATTCAACTTTTTGTGACTTTCTAACTAAATGCTGTTGTTAATTTGTGACCCTTAATTTGATTGATTTCTTCATCCCTACGCCACAGTGGGAATGGTCACTAATGTCTCCCAAATATGCCCACATCACACCCACTCTTGGGGGGGAGAAAAACACAATCTCCCCCATAATTTATAAAGACCAACAAAGAAAAAAAAATAATGGAAGTTCCAAAACACCTAAAAATTTTAATTGAAATCTTCATGAATTTTGTGAGGAAAGAAAGACATATATAAAAGGACAATATTCTCTTCACTATAAGGAATTAATTCTTAACTAATTAATACGCATAGCTAATATTCTCTAGACATTCTAATCCTTTTAAATATACATTTCACTAAATACAATTGATTATCTTTATAAGAAATTACCCAAATTATATAATCGGGTCAAACAATTTTGCTATTGTTAAAATATATTTTTAACATACACACATTAACTATTTCTAATGGTTTGTAAAATTTCTTATGATAATTAACAGAGTGAGTAGCTTTTTAAAAATTCTTTTGGTATAATGAAAGCCGAGAGTTACGTTACATATTTACATATTATCAATTAAACTAGTGGAAAATTTAATCCCACACAATTTTAGTCCACCAATGTCGAAACATGCATGAGACGGATAACCATCCAATAATGTCAATAATGTTGATTGAGTAATACCCATTTTTGCAAGTGCATCAGCAACCTTGTTTAGTTTGGCGTGATAGTCCCCGCGTAAATGGAAAATTATGAGTTCAATCCCACTTATAATTTAATATCCTTATTGTCTACCCCTTGAATTTAAAATAAAAAAAATGAAAATCTATGGAGGTGAAAAAAAGTTTATCCTTGAATTATAAATTAGTAACGAAGATAAAAAAAAAACATAGTGTATGTTTATAATAACCATTTTTACATTGATTAATTACTATCAATTTCTACAAAACAAACGAGCGTTTACTGTACACTATTATCACCTTTTATTTTCTCTACCTTCCTATTCCGTGCTACATATCCCTATCCATTGCTTGTACAACAAAAACAAAAGAAAATTAAATATCAATGTATTACACTAATTTGATTGTACAAACTAGTGCCAAGAGATTTATACAATGTCGTATCAGTGTAAACGGCACGAGACACGAGGGGTTTAATCTGTCGTTTACGTCTTCGAGTTCTCCGATTCCTCGGTCGGCCCTTCTCCTTCGTCTCGACCTTCTCCTCTTTGTCCTCTCTCTTTCCTCTTTTTTCAATCTTACATTGTACCCAACAGTCCACTTGACCCTCACCAGGGACGACATAGACAAAGTGGCCTGGTGGAATATCGTTTAGGTTCATGATAGACTCTAATGACTTGACCACGTTGCGCATCGATGGCCGAGTCTTGGCCTGATGACTCAGACATTGGTGAACTAAAGCAGCCACCTTTCTGGCTCCTTCAATGGAGTATTGACCCTCAAGTCTTGGATCCATTATTCTTTCGAGTTTCTGGGTATCTTTCAGAAGAGGTCTTGCCCATTCTACTAAATCCTGCTCTCTCGAAGGTCGATTCGTGTCCACAGATCTCTTTCCTGTAAGAAGCTCTAAGAGAACCACCCCATAGCTGTACACATCGCTCATTGTTGTTAAATGCCCTGAATGAGACAAAAAGTTTGAATCTTTAAGGTAATGTATCTTTAGTTTTCCAGCAAATGAGAAAAGGGGTTTTGCTTAAAGAAGAACAAATAAAAACCTGTCTTAATATACTCAGGAGCAGCATAGCCATGGGTACCCATAACTCGAGTTGTGATGTGGCTTTGATCTTCGTCTGGACCGTCTATTGCCAGCCCAAAATCAGAGAGTTTAGCATTGAAATCCTGATTATTTGAATACATTTATATATCTCAGTTTGAGTTATGATTGTAGGTAGAATAAATTATGGGATTCATATTAAGTGGGACTCTGAAAGAACTTACGGCATCTAATAGTATGTTTGAGGCTTTAACATCTCTGTATATGACTGGTTTCTCTTCTTCGTGAAGAAAAGCAAGACCTTTTGCTGCCCCAATTGCTATTTTGATTCTTGTTAACCATGGCAAGGCTGCTAAATAGCCTGCATTTATCAGGATTTCACTTTTCAGAAAACTATCCTCTGCTTCATTGATCTCAAAACGAGAGAATTTTGGATTCAATTACCTTTAAAAAGCTTGTCCTCTAAATTGCCCCTCTCCATGTATTCGTATACGAGTAGCCTGTTCTCGTCTTTACAGCAATATCCAATTAGGTTCACCAAATTGGGATGCTTCAATTGCCCCAGAAATATTACTTCCGCCTATTCATTAAATTTCATCAACTGATTAGAAAAACACTTGGAGAATAGTGTAAAATATTGCAGAACAGAGCCAGTGCTCTGATTTGAGATTCACTTGGAGATTCTCACCTAAAAAAAAAAATTTCCATTCATTCATTATAATTTCCCATGTTATGTAAAGTTCAGAAATAATGTAGCTGCTTACCAACCACTCTCTATGGCCCTGTTTCCCATCTAAGTCTAAGACCTTAACTGCCACAATTTGAGGTTTTAATCCAGGCCTAAGCTTGTCATCAATGAAGCCTTTATACACCTTGCCGAACCCACCTTCTCCAACAACACTGCTTCTGCTGAAGTTGTTAGTGATCTCTTGAAGCTCCTTGAAGGTAAAAACATGGAGATTTGAGCCGAGAAGAGAGTTGGATAAATCACTCATGATAGATAATGAAGAAACATTGCTCAAATCAGAGAGGGACAGTCTCCTAGAGGGTGCCTTTCTGGAGACAAGAGTTGGATCAGAGGATGATGGGTTATCATTATTATTCTTGGCCTTGAAACAGCCAAGTAGAAAGGTTTTGCAGGGCATATTATTCTAGTAAGTGATGAATTAGCTATAAGCTATGTATGCGAATGGTTAAATTTATAAATGATAGCTTTATAAAACAGAAGAAAGAGCCTTGCTTTTTATAATAGAGAAGCCTAAAACGTGATGTCATTACTTTCTTCTTTTCCTTCCCTATTGGCCAATGGTATAAAGCATAAAACTTGGCCCTGCATTATACAAGTCAATCTGTTAATGCAGTGGTTTAGAGTTTAAACGGCGTTAACATCCTTTTTAATTTTCCAGGTAGAGAGAGAGAGAGATTGGAGGGTGTTAGTGTTAATTAATATTGTTTGGTGGATATAGGATATATATCAAAAGGCAGGAGAAGAGGATAAATGAGAAAGCTGGCAGTTCATGGCAAGCATTTTCAAAGTGGGATGGAAATTTTCTGGTGGAGATAGGTAATATTAACATTATAATTATTTCGGGAGACAAAAATAAAAATAAATTGTTAAGGAAATAAGCTTGTTTTTTTTATTGGACAGGAAAATGACGTTGGCTCGGCCATATTATATTGAATTTGTATAGTTGTCTTCGTGCAATTGATCTTATTATTCCACACAGGCTCTTTCTTTGTTATTTCAGGCTTCTTGTGGGGACTTGGCCATCTCCTCTTCACATTTAAATATGTCACAGAAATAAATTTATTGGATACACCGGTACAGCTCAATCAAACAAAAAATATAAAAATGGATTTCATGCATATTCTATCCGTGTGACATTCTTTCATACTTCCCCCACGTTTGTCTGACTTTTAAAAGATTTGAAATTTTTTTTTTTAAAATGCTGTGCAGCTGTTTCTTTGCAGTTTCATGAGTGAGTTTTGGGAAAAAAAATTTAAAAAAAAGGGGGGGGGCGTTTGGGGAAAGAATATCCATTGGAATGATGTCCAGCTGATGTTTCTTAGCTATTGTCTTCTTTAAGTCATGGTTGTGTGGTCACAATGATGTGAGGAGGTCTTTGAATATGATTAAGGAGGGTGAAATAGAAGTTTGCAAGATAAGACTTGGGTTTTCTGTGTCTTCGAACCTTCATTGAACTCTTGGATTACAAATTCATAACGTGATTTTCAAATAAGCAAGAGAATAATGATGGATTAAAAAGAAAAGTAGCCCTATTCCATTCTCTCTTTTGGCAGTCTCATGAGAATCGAACTGGACTGGCTAGCTAATCGGCTTCATATCAAGACTGATCATGCAACGAAATCAAAAGGCCAATGATTAAACCGGTTTTCATAACATGAATATTTCAATTTCAATAAATTCAATTCCCTTTCTTCATATTCCACATATTCTCTTTAAATCTTTTTTTGGCAAAAAGAACAATTTTTTAGATTTGTTAGATCTCAATAGTTCATCAAGGTCAAGACAAACTCTAGGTTTAAAGATCACCTACTAAAAAAAGTTTTCACACCGGGAGAAGGATCTGAATTCATGAATCTGTAGGTTATAAACCAATTTAATTACCAACAAGACATATTCTCTTTTTAAAAGTTTATCAGCAATAATAGGAATCCATATCTCACTATTTGAAATTTAAAAAATAAAAAATATTTTGATAGGTTATAGCATTACACATGACTTATCAGATGTAGACGATTTCAGGGAATATGAGTTTTGATTTGATTCTCCTCAGTTTCAATGGAGTCCGTATTTTATTTGTTGGAGTATGATATGAGTGATTTCACCTAATTTATTAATGATGAATGAAATCACACCCACTGTGATTTATCAGTGCGAGTTAATTACAATTTAATGAATTCTTGTAATGAAATTATAGAATTATTAATAGCTTCACTTTTAAGTATATTATAGGATAACGGTAATTTAATAAATATTCAGCTATATTAGTCATACATCTTAAAATATTGCGACTGGAAGGGGAGGGTTGAAGTCAAAGAGTGAGAGCGGGGGGGTTTGGTGGGGGAAAAGTATGACCTCTGGATTTTAAAATAACCAAAGATCCATTTTGTATAATGATAAGTTTAATAGGTGGAAAAGATTTAATTAATACTATCTTATATATCAAAGATTTGGGAACAATATTCGAATTAAAATAATCATTATCACCATGTACTCCCTCTTCAAAATATAAGTTTTGAATTGATCATCTAATGATTTTTTTTATTTTTTTTATCTATAATAAATTACATATTTCTCTCATCTCTCTCTCTCTCTCTATTATTGTTATTATTCATTATCTCTCATTTCCTTTTTCATTAATTCTCTCTCTCACTTAATTTTTCCAGATATATATAAATGTTATAGGAAAATAAATTACATTTTTATATATTTACTACATTTAATCGATTTTAATCTACTTTTTGAGCTTTGTAATTTAATCATTTGAAACCTATACTTCGAAAAAGAGATGAAGTAATATCCTTCATAATCATATGAAAGAATGCTTCGGATCTAATGTGAAAAGCTTAAAATTGATTCTCTTCTTTTTTTAAAAAAAAAATATTTTTTTATGGAAAGGTTTCAAGTCTCTCCCTTTAGAGGAGAACCATCGCCACTTGATGTCCCAGCCACCAAACAGGGGCAACCAGACTAATCTGGATTTGAGACTTAAAATAGAATCTATTGATTATTCTTATATAGAAATTACCAATTAATTTTTTTCTAAAATATATGTATCTTTCAATCAATTATATTTAAGATATTATTTGACACTAAATATAGTCACATCTTTTAATAGGAATTCAAATATTAATTTTATCATATTGTGAAGGATTAATCCCGTTCATTGACCTTAATCGGTTGGTTCAATTAAAACTTTTAAATATAAGCCATTGAAACCAAAAGGAAAACGTTGAGCATGAGCATGAGGCGTGACGTGGGTTTAGTGTAATCAATTATTGATGGGAGCTGCACGGAAGGGGTCGGCGGGAGAGAAGGCATTCTAGAAGTTCTGGTTTGACGGGTCATCTCCCCTCTCTCTCTCTCTCTCTCTCTCCACAATCTTGGACCTTTCTCCTTCCCACTACACTGACAGTAACTACGCAACCACTCATTTTTGGCTCCTATCAAATCTCTCTCGTCTTTTAAATTATTTGAGAATGATATTTTTGCAGATCACCACTCTCACCTTTTCTCATCCTTGTTATAATTTCGACCAAGCAATTAATCAGTGACATTACTTTCCTTTCTTAAACTGATTCTTGGTTGGTTGATTAGTAGCAGCAAGATGTACGTCAAATAGCAGAAGTGGAAAGAGAGTAGTAACAAAACAAAAAAAGAAAAAAGAAATTGCCTGTGAGAGAAGGTTGTGATGGTTAAGAAAAGAGGCTTGGATGAGAATCCATTTTAACCAAGTTGGGCTATTAAAGTCACCCATCACGATCATGCTTCATTCTGCGGAAGTTTCTTGGTGACTTTGACAAGCCACCTGTTCTCACCCATCCCCACAAAACCCTGAACAGCTTTTGAAGCACAGGTTCAATGAACCCTTTTTCCTACGTTATATTCTACTGTAGTCCATTTGGAACCATCCCTT
>QFDD01001593.1:0-17443 GCA_006871305.1 Vachellia collinsii | reverse complement strand
AATATAAAAATTCATAACAATTTACACTATTTACAAGTCATAAAAGGCATGATTTATTTCTCAAACTCATTGAAATGTAGAGGAGCCATCCAATTAATAACTAAATATTGTCCACAGAACCTGTGCAGGTGCCTTCCCCTTCCTAATATCTTCTTGCCTTCCCTCCTCAGTCACCTTCTCTTTAATGTACTCAATTTGCTCATCATCCCACTGTGCAATCTTAGCCACGTCCTAAGCAGAGACAAATCCCAGTGGAAGCCATATCACAAATCGAGGAGAAGGAATCAATCTCACAATTACACCAGAGATCAGAAGATATATACCTCATACTTGCAGCCTAAAGTCCACCATGGTGACTTCAAAGCTCCTCTGGCAGCATCTTTAGCTTCTACATTACGCCCAACCCTGTCAAGGAAAGCAAAAGGAGTGGCCCCTAAGAATATGAAAACAGTGGCGGTTTATCAATTTTAGACCGCCCATAAATTGTAGTTGAAAATATTACTACAAACCTCAATAAGATCTCTGCATTAAAAACAAAAGGTCGAGCAAATCCGGGAAAATGCTCTTTCTTAGTATAAAACTCTCCCGTTACTAAAGCTGAAACCTTTCATAGCAGCACTAACATGATCAACAAGTGAACCAATTAACTAGTGGTTTTGGAATTATGAAAACGAGAGAACCTTACATAATCACCCTCCTCAAAATGCCGCATCACTTTGCGCTCTATGATATCTGGAAACAGACCAACCTAAAAACAGATAAGATTCTTGTAATAATTTGTCGTGAAGTTAACAAGGCAGTTCAAGAAATTTCTTATGTACCTTTTTTAAAAGATAGACATCCAAATTTGAAATTTTAGACTCTGCAAAGTCACCCTTTTGATAAAGTTTCTTCCCAGCATCAGCTGACACGATAAAAAGCTCATCATTTCTCTCTTCACTGTTTTTTGCATCTTCCTCAACCAACATTCTGTGAATAAATTGGTCCACCTATTTGTGTTTGTGTGTAAAATAAACATTTAGCATCAGGCTGCCTCAAAGAAATACGAGCAAGATGAAGTGTCCTATTATCAACATCAATATGAATTAGCTACAAAAGAGTCATGTTTGCAAATTAAAAACCCAATTGCGCTCCACTTACACTCTTCGCTAAAAGCTTCACTCCATGTTTGTCAACATCCACAACTGGCATTGCCATCCTGCGAATATTGAGAATTGGAAAACATCATAAAAGCATTAACGATTAGACAAAGAAGGTTAACATTAAGCCTTTTTACCCAGGTGGAGCTGTGGGCCACCGCAGCAGTGCAGTTACAGCACCTATAAGGAAACGACTTACATGAAATATTTATATTGAAGATTTCTCGAAGCATGTATTTGATACATGAGAACATTAGCTCCCCAAGAACTTGAAAATTATTAGATATTTGAGCGAAAGTAACATGAAAAATCTTACCATGTGTTTTAGGCCTCCTAAGTATTAAACAACATAATGTTGGGTTATTTATTATAACAATAATACTGGTTTTTCCATATATCTCTTATTTAAAAATTTTGCAAATAAGTTATTAAATACTCAGGAAACTGCATTGTTCACGTACCAAACATGTCCTGTAAATATACAATCTGAAGCTCATACCTGAGCTGCTTTTTGCTAGTGGAATGACAAGGGGAATTAACCCCTGCCTGGCTCCAGGAAAAACGATAGTTTCACCTGTTATATTGCGAGGAGAAAGAGAACTACTCTAATTAAGTCGACTACAAAAGAAATAATTCAGCCCTTGTGTACATAGCCTTACTAGATATACAATGCTCAAACTCACATTTTTCAAGGACTTGATGAAATAGATTCTACAAACTATTTCAGCAGTATTTTTAACTGTACCACGACAAATTGATAATAACAACGAAAAGAATACGACCCATATAATAGTCAAATTCTGCAATATTATGACAAGTTCATAGCGGAAGAATTTCCTTCAGGAGCTAGCTAAACTAAGCAAAGCATGATACAATACTGCAATATTTCCTGGGAACGAGAGAATGTATGATTGAAAGGTAGAATTTGATATTTCTTTACGTAAAAAAAATCATAGAACAGATCCACATGGTTAAAGTAACTATTTCTTTCTGGTCAGTATACACAAAAAGAAGCCGCATTCTCGGTGACGTTTATACATTTTAAACAAACCCGGAATTGAAAAAATGGAGGTTATTTGATATTTTTGTCACTACTGAAAGGTAGGGCAGCCTAGAAAATGAATGTCACTTGAAACACGCAGCTGAAGGCTACGATCGATTAGCCAAGTGATGCGAAGAGAGAATCAATAGAAAGCAATCAGTATCACAAGGATTTGATATTCCTCCACCAATAATGTTCAGACTTGGACAGTGAAAGGCAGAGAAATGCCCCTACCTTTGGCTTTCAAAACGTTCAACAATTGAGGCAAATGCTCAGGAGGCTGAGTTAGAGCTATGTCCTTGACGAATGCTACATGGTCTGCAAACGTTGACAAAGAATTCCAATAAACTACTCTTTCTAGTAAAACAACTTAGCAAGTAGCTAATTCCAGAGATTGAAGACACCATATCTATGAACCAAGGAGACCGTGGGCATTAAAAAATCTACAATAGTGAACCGACTAGTTCTTGTTAAGCGAAACACCGACTTCGGTACAAACGAATATGGTTGAAGGCACGCATTACCAGCAGAGGATGAGGAATAGCAGCGAAGACTGGCTCTGCCGTGGCTGAGAAGAAGTGGCAGAGCGTTGGCGCGTGGACCCCCGTACACCACTCCGCCGCCGATTCTCATCCTCATTTACGCCTGTAGTGTTGGGTCCGATAATAAGCTCCCGCTCCCGCTCACCTGTGACTTCATTATCTCATTTTCCATTTTTTTGGAAAAATTCTTTCTTATTCTGAGAATTAGACCAAAAACTCTCAGCCACAACTAAATCGGGCCCATGAAGAAGTATCTGGCTCGACATTGAAGGCCTAACAAAATGTAGCCCATTGTAACACATTACTTTCGGAGTGTCATGAACGAATATCAGAAATTCAGAATCTGCATCACAACCCATATTCGAGAGGAAGTTCCATTTTACTCAGTTCGGATCTTCTTCTCTTCCTGCATGAACAGAACTGTGAAAGGGTCCGTTTGATTCAATGCAATGGAGGGATTTTAATAGTTTGCAAGAGAGAGGGAAGGAAGGAATTTTATTTTATTAAGAGATTAAAAAGAGCTAAATAAATTAATTAATTATAAGATATATTTTAGAATACTTATATTTATTATTGGATTGTATATCAATTTATAAGTCAAACAAGTTAATTTAAAAAAGTGATAAATAATAAATATATCGGTTAATTAACTTCTTTAATCTCTTTAAAAAAATTAACTAATTTTTATATTAATAACTGAAAGTAATACATTGTTTGGTTTAATTGGAGAAAAATAAATGAAGGTGATATTATTGACAATGTGACTACTGTGATAATGTTATAAAAGCATATTTAGATAGAGTTGAGATAAAACATATTTACTTTTTAATCGTAAATCATGTTACTACAAAAGTAACTTTTACCTCTGACTCATTCTCACCTTAAGGTATGTTTAAGAATATCTTTTAAAAATAATTTTACGTAATCCAAAATATATATTTTAAAAAAAATTTATTTCAACTTGATGTAAAAATACTTTCATAGGATTAACAAGGAAGCTTTGAAACAAGATGGAATGGCCGAAGAGCTTGGGGGTAAGATTTTCTAGACGCTTGAGAATTACTTTGGAAGCAACGTAAATGTTGGGTGTATTTAATTCAGCGGCTGATCCATCAATTAACCTCACTGTTATAGTGTCCGCATCATTCCTCAGAACTGACCTTTTGTCAGACGTTGGACGGTTCATGTCATGTGCCATCAATGGTTAAATGAAGTTGTTTGTCACTGTGTTAACAAGCAAATTTACTGATAAATGAAGATAAAAATTTTTTTACATGTAAATCATAAATTAAATTAAAAAAATAGTTTTTATTATTAATAAAAATTCCGCATAATATCTTCTTAAGAATACCAGGTACTTGTTTGCTTTGTTTCCTTCCTCAGTTCCTCCCATGCTGCTATGTCTAGATCAGATATGTTCTTTACTTGTATTTGCAGCTTGAGGAGAAAATAAAAGGTGCAGATGCATAGAATGACTAGACGAACTCGCAACTCCAAATGAAAATAGAGCAAACATTTAATCAACAGCAAAGAATCAATTGTCTTCAAGCGACGAACAGCAACATCAAGCCCTTACCCACGCAAGATTATTTCGTGTAATCATAGCCTTGAAAATGTCCATTAGATAGAAGCAAAAGCAGTGAAATCTGGGTCATTTGCCAGGGCCTCTAAAATCTGGAAAGGTAAGCAAAGTTCAACGTCAATACTGCCTTCTTCTGCTCCAGCAAACAGAGTGAGTTTTCCGTTAGCTTTATTTGCAAGGCCACTCCGAACTGCCACTGGCTTACCCCAGCCAAAGTCATTTCCGTACATATCGAACCTCGGGGAGCTGCTCGTGACCAATGAATTACTTTTCATCCCACTGTATCTAAGAAACTCTGGGCTTTTAATCCAAGATTCGTAGAGGGCCTTGAGCTTCTCTTCTGTGTGTAAAGAAACCATCTTGTTCATTTCCAGAGCAGCATTGCCGAGCCCTTCCTCGAGCAACTCCCCTGCTTTCATAGTTATTTTACCAATATGCAAAGCATTCCCAAAATAACTCTCAGGTAACAGTGGGTGCGACATTCTGGGCCTGACACCTATATCTAGCAGGAAATTGACATCTTCATTTGGATCAAGACGCTGGTTACGGATCACAGAGCGCCAAACATGACTTAAAAGCGCCTGCAGAGATGATATTTTGCCGGTGCTAACCTCTGCGTTGGCTTTTTCTTTCAGCTGAGCAATGTTTTCGCTTGTAAAGTGGAACACCCTATCTGGTGGCGGCTGCGAAATAAGCTCATCGGAGTGTTGATTTTCCTTCCCAAATGGAAAGCGAATAGGGTGTTGACTCCCCTCAAGAAACCAGCGTTCAAGAGCAGGGATCTTGGATACTCTGTCCAGACCTCGAGAGATTTCGGCCCAGGAGTTGAAGAAATGCCAAAACGAGGAGCCGTCGGCAACAGAATGATTCATTGAGCATCCGATGAAGATGCCATCGACTAGCTCTGTAGCTTGAACGGCCAGCAATGGCTTGGAAGTGCCTTCGTAATTTTTAGATCCATTCAGTGGAAAAAAGGAGGAGACAATCCGAGGTACGTAGATGGGGTCAAGAATATCAGAAAGAGCGGTGCTGTCGGCCACGGCATGGACAAACAGGGCACCGGCGTTGTTGCAGGAAATGGAGACAGAGACTGTATTATCGGCATGTTCAACAATGGTGAGACGTCCAGCAAGGGGAAAGAACCAGTGTAGAGTGGAGGAAAGGGAGTCTTTGAGGTGTTGGATGTAACGGTCTTTGGCTTTGGACGTGTGAAAAATAATTCCTTTTTGGATGTTTTCGGCTGGAAGAAGATGGAGATCCCATGGGGTTAAGTCAATTTTCTGTATGTGGTCGCCATTATGGCCTCGAGCTTTCACCAAATCGGTGGAGATCTCTTGGACTTGGGTCATGGCGTCTGTGTTCTCACTGGGTGTATTGAAACAGAAGTATATAATAAGAGTATTGCAACTTGCACGGTGAATAATGGAAGGACAAAAGGTCAGAGCGAGGATGAACAGCGGTGTGGCTGGTGGCTACGCCGAGTCGCCCGAACGTTGGAAACCGACACGAATATCCACTGTTCCTGGTGGGCCTCGTGGGGCGCATGCCCAGATGCTGCCTTATAATAATCACTTGAATATTTTGTTTCAGTGAAAGGAAATCTAGGGTCACAAATTTACAGTAAGCTTCGGAAAGGGGAAATGCTCTTTGCCTGAATTGAATTGAGGATAAATTAAAAAGTGAGTACAAGGAGAATCCAAAATTGATACGGTGTATACCAGGGCAACTGGCCCGCCCGTCGAGGTTCCCACGTGAAACCCTTTTTTTTTTGCCAATTCCCACGTGAAACCCACAACCATATGTTTCCAACAATTCAATATGAAAACCATTTTTTTAAGATATGAAAAAAAATTTCATTTAAATTTATTTAAACGTATTTTCCCAATATTTTGATAAACAGGCACAACATAATAGCGGTTAACTTTGTTTAGAAAAACTAAAAAAATAATTAAATAATTTATTTAATTTATTTAATCTTTAAAAAAATTCAACTAATATTTATATTAAAAGTTGAATATAATATATATTAAAGTTTAGAATATGGACTGGCCGTTGGCTAGCAACTCAAGCCTGGTAGCCCAGCTAATTTATTCTTACCTTTTGAAATAAAAATTATGTGCAAACTAAACCCAGCAGTGTCTATTTATATTTTATAGACTCTATTTAAATCAAACGTGTACATAATTAGCATTTTTTAAACAACCAATAAGTAATTCTATAAAATAAATTGATATAATACATTTTCTAGATATCGTTTTTTCCTGATATTTTAATTTTAGAAGGTGCTAAATAATTTAATCGGTCATTTGTGATTATTTTAATTTTTGAAATTGTTAAACACTTCAGTGTTTTCTTTTTTTTTACTGAAAAATATATGTATCCTATTATTAGTGAGAAATAAACCAAACGGAAATACAAAGTTAACCAACTATAAATTGTTAAACAAAATTAAAACTATAGCTATCACTAATTAGAAAGTCCCCAACAAGTTCAAATAAGCTTATTACACTACCGAACCAACTCCTTCACGAGCCCCAGGACCAAATGGCCAGATGATTTCTTTCTTATGTCTTCCTCTGCATCCAGGCGCCGGGGGGGTCTATACAGCCAATCGGACACAACCCCTTACAAACGTTCACAGCAATATAATCTGTTGTAGAGTTTTCTTCTTTGGGTGAGAAAGGAGCAGTCCAATTCTCTTTGGAAGTGATCCAACCGTGTAAGGCATGTAGAATCAAGCAGCACTCCCATCCACCACAAAATTCCTTTTTGTTGTTAGTGCATTCAAATAATTCCTTGTTATCCAGCCACTTCCATCACAGCTCATTGCACCTGAAGCTCATCAAAGATTAACATGGCTTTCCGTAAGATAAAAACCTCAGTCATGAAGGCAGCAGATTTAACATTCACTCTCTCACCAAAACCCCAGATAAAATCACCCTTACTATTCATGCACACAATACCTATCCCTACGTCCATAGTCCATAGAACTGGGTTCAAAAGATCCATTGCAATTGATTTCAACCTAATTCTCAGGTGGAGTAGACTAAGATTTAGCGTATTGTCTGGTAGGTACATCAAACACATGTCCTGCAGACATATTTGCCTTCTTTTTTGGCACTGTTAATTATTAAAATCGGGTTGAGTTGAATCTGGTTAGATACAAAGTCATTCCTACTCTTCCAAATAAGCCACAAAGTCCACGATATTACTCTTGAAACTGAAAGGTATGGTAGCCTAGAAAATGAATGTCACTTGAAACACGCAGCTGAATGCTACAATCGATTAGCCAAGTGGTGTGAAGAGAGAATCAATAGAAAGCAATCAGTATCACAAGGATTTGATATTCCTCCACCAATAATGTTCAGACTTGGACAGTGAAAGGCAGAGAAATGCCCATTTTTTGTTAAGCGAAACACCGCCTTTGGTACAAACGAATATGGATGAAGGCACGCATTACCAGTAGAAGATGAGGAATAGCAGCGAAGACTGGCTCTGCCGTGGCTGAGAAGAAGTGGTAGAGCTTTGGCGCGTGGCCCCCCGTACACCACTCCGCAGCCGATTCTCATCCTCATGTACGCCTGTTGTTTTGGGTCTGATATTATGCTCCCGCTCACCTGTGACTTCATTATCTCATTTTCCATTTTTTTGGAAAAATTCTCTCCTTTTTTTTTGGTGAAACATGGGTCAAAGCCCAAAACAACTATTTGACAACATAGACTTTTCTAGGAAACCCAATTCCAGCAATGTCCTCTTTTAGTAACTCTTGTATACCCGTGGGAGGTGTTATCCAGGTTGAACACCTGTGCCTCTGTGCTCTACTTAAAGAAGCAATATGATCGGCACATTTGTTGCCTTCTCTAAATACATGCCTTATTGGGATATGCCAATCTCTTCTAATGAGCTCAGTGAGTAATCTAGATAACTGGGTTCCTCTTGAAACGTTTGGGTCTGATTCAGCTCCTCCACAACTTGCCATGCATCACAGTCGACTTCTACCTTCTTGAAACCCAGTTGCCAACACAACTTAAGTCCTTCTTACACACCCCAAGCTTCAACTACCTTAGCATTACAAGTCTCTAGCCTTATGGAAAAACCATGTAGCCACTCTCCGTAGTCTCTCCTGATGATTCCACCTCAGCCAGCTTCACCATTGGCACTACTCACCCATCCGTATTCAGTTTGCACCACCCTTGTTGGGGTGGATGCCAAGAAATCATTTGAATTTCCTCATGAACCTATTGCATAGTACTTCCCTCCCATCTTTGATTGTAAGAATGAAGAAATTGGGCTAAAGTGCTCCTCGGGTTGTAGGGTCCCGTGAAATTTGGGTCATGAACTTGTTGATTCCTCCACCTCCAAATAAACTAGCTAGCAGCAGAAAACAGTTATAGCCATTCATGTTGTCCTTCCTTTCTTCCCCTACCTATAATATTACTTACCAACCACTCTTTCCATTCCATTCTGAAAAAGTTTCTTTTTTCCTGTTTAGAATAATGTTTTCCCATATATGATAAGCAAAAGGGCAGTCTCGGATTGCATGCATCATGTTTTTGCTTTCTTTGTGGCATAAAGGTCACACATCAGGTCCCCCATCCCATTTGCATGTAGTTGACCTAGTTAGAAGTTTCTTATTTATCAACATCCATATAAACACTCTTACTCTTTCTGGGACTCTTAACTTCCAGATGGTCTTCCAAATACCTCTAGTATGATGAGTGAGTTCACCTTGTAGCCATGCATAAGCGCTGGCTGTTGTAAACTCGCTGCTTCCATTTAGCTTCCACCTACACTTGTTGCTTGGTTCTCTTTCCACTATTTAATGGAATATTCCACACATCTTTATTAGTTCCTTCCATAGTTTGGAATCTCCCAGTTTAGCCATGAGTGAGTTCACATCATTTTTCTCTCTTCCATATTTACCTAACATAACTTGAGCCCACAAGTCCTCAAGATTATTATTGAGTCTCCATAGAAGTTTAAGTAAGAAGGCTTCATTCATACAATTAAGATCTTTTATTCTAAGGCCTCCTTTCATTTTTGGTTGACAAAGTTTTCCCCATGCCACTGCATGCCACTTTCATTTCCCGTTCTATTCTCCCCAAAGGAATTGTCTCTAAAGCTTCTCTAATTCATCAAGTGTCCCTTGAGGAAGGTGATCGTGTTGCATAGGGTACAAAGCCATGGAAGAAGTGATTGATTTTACAAGTGTCATTCTTCCAGCTAAGGAGAGACTAGTTGCCTTCCACCCTTTCAGCCTCTTCCTCATCCTCTCCATAACCATTTTATATTTCTATTTATGGCTACGAGGTAATGAGAGTTCGGCTCCCAAGTATTTTCCAAGGTCTTCCACCTGCTGAAATTTGCTTCTACTACATATCTCCTTTTTATCAACTAAAGTGACATTTGGTGAGAAGAAGATGTGGGTTTTTTCTTGATTGACTTTATGGCCAGACATCTCTCCAAAAACCTGCAAACATTCCACAATCAAATCAACTTGGTTAGTGTTAGCTTCGGTAAAAAGCACGAGGTCGTTGGCAAACATCATGTGTGAAATAATTGGTCATTTCCGACCAGCTCTCATTTCTCTCCACTGTTTATTTCTCACTCTATCCAGGATTAAATGTGTGAGCTTTTCCATTCCGAACACAAAAAGGTAAGGGGAAATAGGGTCACCCTGTTTCAGTCCTCTCGTAGGTTCTATCTTATCCAGTTGCTCACCATGCCATAAAATTTGAGCATCGGATGCCTTAACACACCCCATGATGCGCTCTATCACTTCTAGTGGGCACTGCAGTTCCTTGAGTACCTTCTCCATAAAGCTCCAGCTTATTCTATCATAGGCTTTTTCTAAGTCCACTTTAATTGCCATATATCCTGTTTTTCATTTCTTCTTCCTCATCGAATGAATCAATTCATTGACAATAATAATGTTGTCATGAATTATCCTCCCCGATACAAAGCTGACTTGAAATGGTGACACTATCTTTGGCATGATATGTTTTAATCTTTGGACTAGGATCTTCGATAGACATTTATATACCACATTGCAAAGTGATATAGGTATCATATGGCTAACTTTCTCAGGACAATCAAGTTTGGGAATCAAAGTAATAAGAGTTTTGTTTATTGACTTAATACTCTCCTTACTGCACCACATCTCTTTAACAGGTTTGCAAACACTAAGCCCCATGGTGGCCCAATTTCTGTGGAAGAATATTGCAAAAAAATCATCTTCATCCGGTGTCTTCAAGCTTCCTATCGAGAACATTGCTCTCTTGATTTCTTCATCTGATATATTATTTTCCATTATGCTCCAGTCAGCATGAAGCCCTTCTGGCCAACTATGTTTAGTCTGAATCCATTCTCTAGTGGGTTGTTCTTCAGAAAAGAGTTTCTTGAAAAATCTATTAATCAATTGCCCTACTTCTGTCTTCCCCTCAATCCAATTGTTACTATCATCCTTCAATGTTGTCACTCGGTTCTTCCTCTTTCGGATGGTGGTTTTAGTATGGTAGTAGGATGTGTTTCGGTCTCCATCATTTAGCCATTGGGTTCTGGCCTTTTGAAACCACAGTATTTCCTCTTGTTCCAACACTTGTTCTAACTCCCTTTTGATTTCTTCCTCTAGATCCCCCAGATGTGCACTTCTTTGGTTTTGAATTGCCTTTTGAACACCTACAAGCCTCTTTAGTTCTCTTTCCTCTTTCCAATATGCCCGAAAACATTGCTATTCCATTCCTTCAAATGTTCTTTGAATTCACTTAACTCAGTTCTGATGTCTTTATTTCTAGACCACTTTTGTCTAAACAGTGCCGGAAAGGTATCATGCTTTAACCACACAGCCTCAAATCTGAAAGGCCGTGCTTCTCTTCTCCCTAACTCTCCCTTGAGGTAAATGAGGAGGGGGTGATGATCTGATTGGATTCGAGGCCCAACCTTAACATTAGCATCATCGAACAGACGCCTCCATTGCTATTACAGAGAGCTCTATCCAACTTTTTAAACATCATATTTGCAAAATTTATGACAGGTCCTTTCCACATATACTTAGGACCCTCCATACTTAGTTCGATGAGTTGGCAATTCTAGATATTCTCAAAGATCTTTGGCATTTATTCAGATTGATCCCCTTGCCTCCCTTTTGCTCTTGAGGTGCTCTAATATCATTAAAGTCACCTGCTAACATCCAGGGAATTGTAGTTTGACAAGCTATTTTCCTTAGTTCACTCCAGAGTATGCTTCTTTCTTGATCTCTCAAGCATGCATAAACAGCAGTGAAGAGCCAAGTTTGATTTCCCAACCCAGTGATTTCACAGTGTAAAAACTGTTTGTGTGACATTATTTCCTTGACCTCTATATTGTCATCATTCCATAATATCCAAATTCCCCTAGAAAGGCCCACTACTTCAATAATTAGCTGATATTTAAATCCTAATCTTTTAATAACTTTTTGAGCATTTTCCCCGCTGCATCTTGTCTCTACCAGAGCCACAATACTTGAGTTTATATCTCCTTTTGAGTTCATTCAGAGCAAAGCCAAAAGCTTTTCCGGCTGCTCCTCTCACATTCCAGGTCATAATCATTAATAAACAAAAAGAAGAATAAGGGAGACAACCCCTACCTTACATGGAGCAGTGCATGTCAGCATCCATAGGCTAACCAACCTCCCCAATCTTTTGCTTCTGTTCAAACATAGTCTCTTCATTTATCAAATGTTCCACTACTGTCAATCCTAGCATTTCACTTGGGCCAACTGGGTTTTTATCATCATCTAACTCCATCGTTGCCTATACTTTTTTAGGCAAGCTTCTAAGGAAGTGCTTTCCTATTGTTTCTTCATGGGCTGGTTCTTGTCTTCCATCTTGCACAATTTTGGGCACCTTATTATTCTCCAGATGTTCCACTTCCATATCTCTTTCAGGCCCAATATTAGTCTCTCTCTTTGGCCCATTTGTTCTATTCCTTTGAGTTCCCTTCAAGGTGTGGACTTTTGGCTCTTTTGTATTTTTTTGCTCGTTCACCTTTTTTCTCGCCTTATCACACTCCTTGTTCCCACTTTTCTTTTCAACTCTGACTTTACCCTACTCTCTGCTTTGCCTTTGGAGTTGACATATTTGGAAACTTCACCTTCTTTAACACTCAGCTTTTGTCTACTCTCCTTTTCGACTATCACCCCCTCTTTCACTTTTGTTACGTTTGAAACATCTTGTAAAGGTACCCGACTTGTCCTTTTCAACTCCTCTCTTCCATCTAGATCTTCCTCGGAATCTAGAATAGCAAATCTCAAGGAAGCTTCAACTTTGAGGTCTAGTCTTATATCTTTCCTAGGTCCTTCACCAGTTCGTCCCTCCTTTACAACACTCGGGCGAGCTTTCGGGTTGATCCTGAACGACCATCCAACCTCCATATACTATGCCCTATTCCTTCTGTTGCCCTTGATCACCATGCTTATCAGTATTACCTTTCTCTACCTGTAGTTCGTGCCTTCAACTTTTTTCTTTGCTAGGCCGAAATTCGATGCATGACCAAATTTTCCACAGCAAAAACAGATTAAGTTTAATCCCTCATACTCAATTTATAGTTCATTCCCATCCATTGAGTAAGAAGATAAAAGAGGAGCATTTAAATCGACTTCAATACACATACAAGCGTACATCGTTCGAGCCTGAGGTTAATGTCATTTCATCTACTCTGATGGCTTTTCCTATTTTGTTGCCTAGATTGTAGAAAAACTTTCGATCATAGTAGTCTCCTGGAAGACCGGGGAGATGAACCCAAACTGCAACTCTATGAATCTTCTCCTTCAAGACGTTGAAGTTCCTTTCCCATGTCTGGACTGTAAGGTAATGATTTTGTATGAGCCATGGTCCTCCATCTAGCGCATAGTAATAATCATCCCTGTTTTGAAAAGTGGCAATCATATAACCATTACCTATATCTGAAAGGTCTATATTTCCAGTTTCACCCCCACAGGGATTGGATCTTCTTCCTTAGTTGCATAAATCCTAGCTTACCACCTAGCAGTTTGACTATCAGCGAATCTTCCCAAGCTTGTTCCAATCTTCGCTTTTCGTCTTCAGAGAACTCAATCTGTGGCCCTGCTTTAGTCTCTTTAATGGTTATTCCTTTTTTAAGTTCTTGTTCATCTCCATGCAGAAAATTACCATCCCATGTCTTAGCAAATTTTTTTCACTTGGCCCTTTCTTTTTCCTTTTCCATACACGGTTTCAGAGCTTCTCTATACGACACAATAGCAGGTATCTCCCCTGAACCTTGTTCTTCCACTCCGTGCATCCATTCTTCTGTTTTTTGGACTTTGTCTCTTATGTCTTTCTGCTCTTGCTGGTTAACCCCATTGCCTTTCTCTATTAAGGAAGGATTGAGGGTTTGCCCATTCCCCTCGTGCTCTAAAGTGCTCGGAACTTTCTCACTTCCTCAATCTCTTACCACCATCTCGTCCCCGGGACGGTCAGCTGGGAGTGTCCGAAGGTCTTGGTCTTCATTGTTCAATCGACAGCTCACAGCTTTCCTCTCTCTCTCACGGCTTCTTTCTCTCTGTCATCTATCTTTTTCCTGATCGCTCCCTCCTTTCCTCTGCTCGCTGTCGCTGGCTGAAGGAAAGATGATAAAAAAATTCTTTCTTTTCCGATAACAGAAAAATTCTTTCTTTGTCTGTGAATTAGACCAAAAAATCTCAGCCGCAACTAAATCTGGCCCATGAAGAAGTATTTGTCTCGACATTGAAGGCCTAACAAAATGTAGCCCATTGTAACACATTGTTTTTGCAGTGTCATGAAACGAATATCAGAAATTCAGAATCTGCATCACAACCCATATTCGAGAGGAAGTTCCATTGTACTCAATTCGGATCTTCTTCTCTTCCTGCATGAATAGAACTTTGAAAGGGTCCGTTTGATTCAATGCAATGGAGGGATTTTAATATTTTGCAAGAGAAAAGGAGGGAAGGAATTTTATTTTGTTAAAAGATTAAAAAGAGCTAAATAAATTACTTAATTATAAGATATATTCTAAAATATTTATATTTATCATTAGATTGTATATCAGTTTATAAATCAAACAAGTTAGTTTAAAAAACTGATAAATAACAAATATATCAGTTAATTACTTCATTAATCTCTTCAAAAAAGTTAACCAACTTTTATATTAATAACTGAGAGTAATACATTGTTTGGTTTAATTGAGGAGAAACAAATGAAGGTGATATTATTGACAATGTGACTAAGGTCATTTTTTTCATAATGTTATAAAAGCACTCTAAATAAGTTGAGATAAAATTTATCTCACATATTTATCTCTTTGATTGTATATTACCTTACAAAAGGTACTTTTTACCTCTAACTCATACACGCCTTAGAATAAGATGGAATGGCCGAAGAATTTGGGGGTAAGATTTTCTAGACGCTTGAGAATTACTTTGGAAGCAACGTAAATGTTGGGTGCATTTAATAAAATTTGAGACATTGGAAGCTCAGGAGTCGACCTTGTACGTGTCTCTCACCAGCGGCTAATCCATCAATTAACCTCAGTGTTGCAGTGTCCGCACCTTTTGTCAAACGTTGGACGGTTCATGTCATGTGCCATCAATGATTAAACAATGTTTAAAAATATCGAACCGAAACAACCGGTTCAAACCGTAAATCAGTGGACTAATTTTTGATCTGGTCTAGTTAAGAAGTTGAACCGGCCAAACCACTAAACAATTAAACCTGCAGTTTGACCGGTTTGATTTTTGTTTAAAAAAATTTAAAAGGTGTAAACACTGAAAAATGGAATTAGAATGGGATGATATGGTTCATTAAATTTTTCAAAAAAACAGTAACAAAACTAGCTTTAAATTTTATGTTTTCTATTTAAACAAATTTTCGCATAAGGATATAAAATAAAATTAATTCACTTTATCCCAATTGTTTTTATTACTGATATTTAATTAAACTCTAAAAATTTAAAAAATGGGTAAAATAAAATAATATTATAGGTTTTAGCTATTAATTTTTTAAAATAAAATACACTTTAATAAATTATATTATTTTAATATAGCCGGTTTGACCCTGATCTGAACCATCAACCCTTGAACCATTGTCTGACCCGGTTTAATGTCCAATCCGATTTTTTTAACCTTATGATTAAATATAGTTTGTTAAACACTATTTACATGAATCAAGATAAAATTTTTCTCATATTTTTTTAATTACAAATATATATTTTTTGTGAATCATAGATTAAATTAAAAAGGTAATTTTTATCGTTAATAAAAAATCGGCCTAATATCTTCTTAAGGATATTAAGTGCTTGCTTGCTTTGTCTCCTTACTCAGCTCGTACTGCCATGTCTCCATCAAATATGTTCTTTACTTGTATTTGCAGTTATATTTGCAGCTTGAGGAGAAAATAAACGGGGCAGATCCATAGAATGACTTGACGAACTCGCAACTCCAAATGAAAATAGAGCAAATATTTAATCAATAGCAAGGAATCAGTTCCTCTCATGCTGCTGTGTCTAGATCAGATATGTTCTTTACTTGTATTTGCAGCTTGAGGAAAAAATAAAAGGTGCAGATGCATAGAATGACCAGACGAACTCGCAACTCCGAATGAAAATAGAGCAAACATTTAATCAATAGCAAGGAATCAATTGTCTTCACGCTTCGAACAGCAACATCAAGCCCTTACCCACGCAAGATTATTTCGTGTAATCATAGCCTTGAAAATGTCCGTTAGATAGAAGCAAAAGCAGTGAAATCCGGGTCATTTGCCAGGGCCTCTAAAATCTGGAAAGGTAAGCAAAGTTCAACGTCAACACTGCCTTCTTCTGCTCCAGCAAACATAGTAAGCTTTCCGTCAGCCTTATTTGCAGGGCCACTCCGAACTGCCACTGGCTTCCCCCAGCCAAAGTCATTTCCGTACATGTCGAACCTCGGGGAGCTGCTCGTGACCAATGAATTACTTTTCATCCCACCGTATCTAAGAAGCTCTGGGCTTTTAATCCAAGATTCGTAGAGGCCCTTGAGCTTCTCTTCTGTGTGTAAGGAAACCATCTTGTTCATTTCCAGAGCAGCATTGCCGAGCCCTTCCTCGAGCAACTCCCCTGCTTTCATGGTTATTTTACCAATTTGCAAAGCATTCCCAAAATAACTCTCCGGTAACGGTGGGTGCGACATTCTGGGCCTGACACCTATAACTAGCAGGAAACTGACATCTTCATTTGGATCAAGACGTTGGTTACGGATCACAGAGCGCCAAACATGACTTAAAAGCGCCTGCAGAGATGATATTTTGCCGGTGCTAACCTCTGCGTTGGCTTTTTCTTTCAGCTGAGCAATGTTTTCACTTGTAAAGTGGAACACCCTATCTGGTGGCGGCTGCGAAATAAGCTCATCGGAGTGTTGCTTTTCCTTCCTAAATGGAAAGCGAATAGGATGTTGACTCCCCTCAAGAAACCAGCGTTCAAGAGCAGGGATCTTGGATACTGTGTCCAGACCTCGAGAGATTTCGGCCCAGGAGTTGAAGAAATGCCAAAACGATGAGCCGTCGGCAACAGAATGATTCATTGAGCATCCGATGAAGATGCCGTCGACTAGCTCTGTAACTTGAACGGCCAGCAATGGCTTGGAAGTGCCTTCGTAATTTTTAGATCCATTCAGTGGAAAAAAGGAGAAGACAATCCGAGGAACGTAGATGGGGTCAAGAATATCAGAAAGAGCGGTGCTGTCGGCCACGGCATGGACAAACAGGGCACCGGCGTTGTTGCAGGAAATGGAGACAGAGACTGTATTATCGGCATGTTCAACAATGGTGAGACGTCCAGCAAGGGGAAAGAACCAGTGTAGAGTGGAGGAAAGGGAGTTTTTGAGGTGTTGGATGTAAGGGCCTTTGGCCTTGGACATATGAAAAAGAATCCCTTTTTGGATGGTTTCGACTGGCAGAAGATGGAGATCCCATGGCGTTAAGTCAATTTTCTGTATGTGGTCGCCATTATGGCCTCGTGCTTGCACCAAATTGGCGGAGATCTCTTGGACTTGGGTCATGGCGTCTGTGTTCTCATTGGGTGTATTGAAGCAGAAGTATATGATAAGCGTATTGCAACTTGCAAGGTGAATAATGAAAGTACGAAAAGG